>JAGFMF010012100.1:4486872-4506687 GCA_019455555.1 Galemys pyrenaicus | reverse complement strand
GGCACAGCAGGAGAGGTCTGCCACACCATGTGGGTCCCCACCCTGGCCGGCAGCAGGGATCGAACTCGTGCTGCAGTGACTGCGATTTGCTTCATAGTGCGTTGCTTAACCCACTGCGCCACCAGGGGAGGCCCCAAGTTAGTTTTTTGTTATAGTTCAAGTTTGCCATCACTAAATATTATAACCTTTATTTTCAATCTATTGTAAAAGGAGGTATATTCATTTTTTTTAAGGACTGTAGCAGGTGGGAGGAAATTTGTTGTTGCTTTTTTTTAAATGCCATACAAGAGCTGGAGTGTAGGCCCAGAGGTGTGGGGGTTGCGAGTATTCACCAGAGACAGACTGGGGAGCAGAACAGGTGGATCTGCTGAAATGCACTGCTGAGAGGAGTAGCAGAAGAGGCAGAAGAGGTCTGCTGTGCCTGTATTCACTTCTTAACCTTTAGATTTGCCCCTACCTTCTGAAAATGTATTAATAGCAATGTGGGCTATAAATATAATTTACATGAAAAAGTGTTTTCATGAAAATTATTTAACAGATAGTATGAGGTTGTGTAACACTGAAGTTGTGTTACAGAAAAAAGCCTTTTTTCTTTCTAAGTGATGACATTCTCTTCAATTTTGCTAAGTAACCTTCCTTACCACATTTCATATTCACTTTAGCATCTATCTTGGGCATTCCTGAGTTTCTAGTACTTTTTCCTTGAATGTTTTTTCTTTACCCATTAAATGTTCTTAATTTGACATTCTTTTCAAGCTTTTCTTCATATCTATAAGATATGTTGATAGGATTCTTGCTTTTTTAGACAAGAGTTTTTTTGTTTTGGTTTGGTTTTTTTTAAAGATTTTATTTATTTATGCACACAAGAACTGGGGTACAGGCCAGACGCGTGGGAGGTGAGAGGATTCACCAGAGCGGGGAACAGAACAGGCGGATCAACTGAAACACACTGCTGAGGGGAGCAGTGGGCACGGCAGGAGAGGTCTGCTACGCCATGTGGGTCCCCTCCCTGGCCAGCAGCAGGGATCAAACTTGTGCTGCAGTGGCTGCGGTTTGCTTCATAGTGCGTTGCTTAATCTACTGCACCACCAGGGAGCGCCCTAGACAAGAGTTTTGTTTCAAGCATTTTACTGTATTAATTTTATTGGTTAATATTTTTAAAAATCCAAAATATGGGCCTAAATAGCATCATGACATCATGCAGCTGGAAAGGACCCATGAGGTTGGTGTGAAGATGTGTACCATTTACAGTTACAGTTATAACTGTATAGTTGTATACATTTTGTTGGTAGTATTAGGCTGTCTTATGATTCCTGGCCACTAGGGTGATGTTTAATTCAGTCAATATAATTATCATTGGCAAAAAATGGGGGCCAAGTAAGTCTTTCAAAATGTTAGCATAAGTGCTCGCTTCAGCAGCACATATACTAAAATCAAAATGTTAGCATAAAACAAGCAGTCTTTTGTTTTTATTTTTCCCCAGTCAAAAAGAAGGAAGTGGGGGATTTTCAGGAGGATTCTAATTTTACCAATTTGGGAAGAATTGATTGGGAATAAAGACCGCTTTTTCTTCTAATATTTGTTTAATCTCAACTTATTTTTATGATCCATAAAAAAAGTAGGAAATGGGGTGGATAGCAAACTCCCATTTTGCTTTAAATGTTTTGCCTTAATCTTTTCTTTCTTTTTTAATAGGGAATTGACTCTGTTTTGGAGTAAACTGCAAAGAAGAATTGACTCTTCTTTAGACACTTTTTTGGAGCGCTGTCGTCAGTTTGGTGTCATAGCTAAAACACAACAGCATTTATTTTGTCTGATTAGAGTTATACAAACTGAAGTGAGTAATTTGTGCTTTATTTATTATGGTGATTATCCCTGAGAGAAGAAATGAGTAGGGAGATAATTTCTCAGACAACTCCTTTTAGGTAAATGGAGTATAGTAAAATTATGGAATTGGATTTAGCTAGCTGTTTCTGCAAATTGAATTCCTAGAAATCCACAATTTTTCTTAATGGAAAATAATGATTTGAAGTGACAAATCTCTGGGGGAAAGGAAGATCATGTTTCTTGGCTATCGCCTGAACCACCTTATATCTACCTTTCCGAGAATAGTATTCTATATTTTATACAGGCATGTTTGTTTGCAAATTAACATGATAATTTTAAGTGAAGAAAATGTAATTGTATTTTTCAGCGAGGGATGGAGTGATGTATTTTACTTGGTTTTGAAGTAATAAGTTTTACATAAACTTCTCTGCAAACAGGAAACAAGTTAGATATTTTTTTGGAAAAACAGTATTTCCTAAAGTCAAATGAAGGTATCATAAGTAAAATGTTTTATGAGTTCAGCCTAGAATGTGTTTGTACTATGTACTGTTTATTGTTTTGTTTTCAGTATGTATTCAAGACTGAGTTTTCCATATACCCATATTTATAGTGGCTTGCAGTTAAGATTTATGGGTTACTTCTTGGACAACATCCAACGATTATTTTTTATAAAGTTAAGACAGTGGTATCTCCTTGAATGTATCCCTTTATCTCCTGCACTTTATTTAAAATGTTGATTTAGTCTATTCATGTTAAAATAAGGAAAAGGTAATAACTAATAAGGTAATAATTAATCACTGTGAATGAAGTTCTGACTCCTATTACAGAAAGAACATGTTCAAATGATTACAATACTTGTTTTTTTAAAAAACAATAATTTTAATAATTACAATACTTTTTTAAAAAGTTTAATCTTCAGTTTTTAAAAGGAGAATAATCTGACATGAGTAAATTCTAGTTCTGCCATGAACAGTGGCTATCTCATAATAGTAGTTATCTAAGAAGGTAGATGTGGGGCCCTCCCTGGTGGCGCAGTGGGTTAAGCAACTACTACGAAGCAAACCACAGTCACTGCAGCACGAGTTCGATCCCTGCCGCCAGCTGGGGAGGGGACCCACATGGCCCAGCAGACCTCTCCTGCCTGGCCCGCTGCCCCCTCAGCAGTGTGTTTCTGTCAATCTGCCTGTTCTGCACCCTGCTCTGTCTGGTGGATTCTCTCACCTCCCCCACACCTCTGGCCTGTACCCCAGTGCTTGTATGCATAAATAAATAAATCTTTAAAAAAAAAAAAAGAAGGTAGATGTTCTCCCACTCTCATAGGTAGATAATCTAGTTAGACAGAACAGGATTACTTAGTGGCTCCATAAATCAGAAACCCAGATTCCTTTTATCTTACCAGTGTATAGCTCCCATCTCATGTTCTAAGACCTAGCTTTCAACTCTAGCTATAATGTCTCCTTTCCAGATAGAAAGAAGGAGGTAGGGAGCTAAGCGTACCATGACACCTTTTTCCCACTCCCTCCAGTACACACATACTCATATATTAGTATCTAGTTGCAAGAGAAGCTAGGAGATACATTTGTTTCAGGAGACAGGTCAGGTGTTCTATTTTAGACAAGGGGAAACACTATTAGGAGACAACTAGCAACTAGTCACAGAGCATTTCCACAGATGGGAAAAGTGTATGATGCTAAAAAACTATGTTGGCATTAGGTTTCTTGCAGAAGGCAACCTGTATAATGGAAAGGGCCTTGTAGTGCCTCCTTACTTTCTGAACTTCAGTTTTCTATAAAGGGTTTATTTTTTTAAAAAGATTTATTTATGCATACAAGCACTGGATATAGGCCAGAGGTGTTGGGGGGTGAGAGGATTCACCAGAGACATAGCAGGGAACAGAACAGGCAGATTAACTAAAACATATGGCTGAGGGGAGTAGCGGGTGAGGCAGGAGAGGTCTGCTGCTTCGTGTGGGTCACCTCCTCCAGCCAGTGGCAGGGATCAAACTTGTGCTGCAGTGGTTACTGTCTGCTTCATAGTGCGTTGCTTAATTCATTGTGCCACCAGGGAGGTCACAGTTTTCTACAAAGAGTTTAAACCAGATCAAACTTAAAGGTGCTTCGAGTTGTTGAACTTTGATTCTGTAAGTTGAGAAAGTCAGGGTGTCTTTCAAGACTTTAAAAACAGTGTCACAGATGAATGTATATATATGTGGAAGGTATAGGGGGATTACCTTTAAGCCAATTTATTTGTCCGTCAAGCCTTTTTGAGTACCGTTTTACAAAACATGACTTTGTTTTAATCCATCTCTTTAGTACTAAAGAAGCTGAAAATTAGAGATGTGAGGCATGTAATTGCATACACATAGTTCTATACAGCAGTCAGGACTAGACCCCAGATAATCTTTTTTTTTTTTTTTTAAAGATTTATTTATTTATTTATGCGTACGAGAGCTGGGGTACAGGCCAGTTGCGGGAGGTGAGAGGATTCAACAGACAGGGTGGGGAGCAGAACAGGCAGACTGACTGAAACACACTGCTGAGGGGAGCAGCGGGCGAGGCAGGAGAGGTCTGCTGCGCCATGTGGGTCCCCTCCCTGGCCGGTGGCAGGGATCGAACTAATGCTACAGTGGTTACGGTTTGCTTCATAGTGCGTTGCTTAACCTGCTGCACCACCTGGGAGGCCCTGATAATCTTAATATAATAGCACAGTGTGATAGATTCTAGTGTATAAATCAGAGGACCTGGAGAATGTAAGGTGAATTTTTAAATAACTCACAGGTTCTAAGGTTATTACTACTTAACTCTTTTTAGAAGATTCTGAGATGAATAGCAAAGAATGTTTATCTTTAACCTAATCTGGTTATGATAGGTTTTGTGAAATCAGTAACAACAGTTTTCAAAAAATAGGTAACCAGATAGAAGTACTATTATATAATCTAAAAATGTACCAAAAAGTTACTTGTTAAAGGAATGGTAGATAAATTAGAATTAGGTTGTGAAACGTGGACCTGAATTTTGTGTTTTGTTTTGTTAAAGATTTTTACTTATTTATTTTGCATAGAAGAACTGGGGTATAGGCCAGATGTGTGGGGGTTGAGATGATTCACCAAAGACAGTGGGAGCAGAGCAAGGTGGATTTACTGAAATATGATGCTAGGGGGAAGCAACAGGTGAGACAAGAGAGGTCTGCTGCATCATGTTAGCTCCCTGGCGTGGGATCAAACTCAGGCCAGAGCAGTGATAGTGCTGAGACTTAACCCCTAGGCCAACAGGGAGGCCCCTGGAGCTGAATTTTGAAGAAACTGGTGTATATGAATAAATTGGTTGCTTAAACCAGGAAAATCTGAGAGAACAAATAGACTTGGTCTACTTTATCAAGGGCTCATAAGAATATGGCCATGTCACTTAAGTTTTGGAGCTAGTATACTGGTTAAGAACTCAGGTGCTGTGTCAAAATTGCTTTAACTTTAGAGGTTTATTTATTTATGCTTACAAGCACTGGGGTACAGGCCAGAGGTATGGGGGTGGTGAGAGAATCCACCAGACAGAGCAGGATGCAGAACAGGCAGACTGACAGAATCACACTGCTGAGGGGAGCAGCAGGCGAGGCAGGAGAGGTCTGCTGGGCCATGTGGGTCCCCTCCCTGGCTGGCGGCAGGGATCGAACTCGCGCTGCAGTGACTGTGGTCTGCTTCATAGTGCGTTGCTTAACCCACTGCGCCACCAGGGCGGGCCCCAAAATTGCTTTAACTTTAAATCATTGTTTCTGTGTTCACTGTCTGGTGACATTGGACAGTTAACCTTCTGAGCCTCTGCTCCTTTATCTGTAAAATAAAAATAGTGTATAAAAAGTTGTTTTTTAGAATAGTGTGTATGATGTAGTAAGGGTTCTATAAATTGATGGTAACTTTTCTTTGTGTTACCAGCATTTATAATGATTCGCAACACAAAATAATTGTTTAGCAAATTGATTACTGATTTGAACAGTGGAATTTATCAGTTATTTTACATAGTATTCTGTTGAATATTTACTATGTGCTGACTTACAGTAATTACTTCATATTATCTTATTTTTATAACAGTATTAGAAAAATCTAATATTGCCACTACTACCATCAATTTACAGATGATGAAACTGAGGCTTATGGAGTTAAAAACTTTTCAGTGTAGTGAAGGGTGGGGCGCAAAGGCAGTCAAAGTCTTACTTGAAATTTTGTATTTTTAAGTACTGCCACTCTGTAGTGTGATCCCACTTGTTTTTTTAAAGATTTATTTTTATTTATTAATGCATACAAGAACTAGGGTATAGGCCAGATGTGCGGGGATGGGGGAAGTGAGCAGATTCATCAGAGACAGTGTGGGGAGCAGAACAGGCACATCTACTGAAATATGCTGCCGAAGGGAGCAGTGGGCAAGACAGGAGAGGTCTCCTGTGTGATGTGGGTCAGCTCCATGGAGGGGGATTGAACTCATGTTGCAGTGGCTAGCCAAAGCTTCATAGTGCTGAGACTTTAACCCCTGGGCCACCAGGAAGGCCCTCATTCCATTTTTCTTTATTCATTTTATTGTCATGTTTTATTTCAGCCTCTTACATGAAAGAGTCATGTTATATGCAGTAGCTCTTTATCACATATGACCAATTTTTTTCCTGATTTTTTTTTTTTTTAACTAGTTTCCAGCTATCTGCTAGTGTAGAGATTTTCTAGTTTCTGTTTCTCAGGGTAAGCTGAGATTCAGTACACATATAACTATGGTGGAATGGAGAAAGTAATTTATTTTAGCCTTGTGGTTTTGAAAACACCCTAGTGTTCATGATACATGAATCTTAAATTGAATTCAACTCACCTTTATACATATTTCCTCTTGCACCCATTATTTGAGCTGTATATATATCCTTTCTATCCACCTTAAGATGATTCTTTTTTTAATCAGTGACCTTATTTATCCTGAATCCCTTTGAATTTATGTCTTTTTTTATATATTTGGCAGATAGCTATTTCCTTAAGGGTTAGGGGACTGCTTTAATGTGCACTGCAGTATAAAGTTAGATGCTCTATAAATGTGCATTGTTCATGGTTGTAGCATCTAGATCAGTCCTTTACATGTTCAGACAAGAAAGATGTAACTATAACTCATAGGAAAGAAAATTGAAGATAAAATTTAAGAACTCCAATAAAAGTTTTGACAAATTTGGGCCTCCCTGGTGGCACAGTGGGTTAAGCAACACACTATGAAGCAAACCGCAGCCACTGTAACATGAGTTCGATCCCTGCCGCAGGCCAGGGAGGGACCCACATGGCGCAGCAGACCTCTCCTGCTGTGCCCGCTGCTCCCCTCAGCAGTGTACTTCTGTTGATCTGCCTGTTCTGCTCCCCAATCTCTGTGGTGAATCCTCTCACCACCCCCACACCTCTGGCCTGTACCCCAGTGCTTGTATGCATAAATAAATAAATCTTTAAAAAAAAAAAGTTTTGACAAATTTATGTGTATCTATGTATATAATTGTTATATGCACGCGCACACAATTGTAACATGCGTTATATATATGTTATATGAACACAGTTGTACCGTATGAGTATGTGTGTATATATCTTGTCATTGAAAATTATGTAATATTTCCATAATGAAAAAAACTTTTCTCTCCCCTCCCCCCCTTCTTAGGCACAAGATGCTGGTCTTGGTGTGTCAATTTTACTATGTGTCAGAGCTCTTCAACTCAGATCAAGTGAGGATGAAGAAATGAAAGCATCAGTTTGTAAAACAATTGCTTGTCTTTTACCAGAAGATTTAGAAGTTAGACGAGCCTGTCAACTTACAGAATTCTTGATTGAGCCCACTTTGGATGGATTTAATATGTTGGAAGAACTCTATTTGCAACCAGATCAAAAATTTGATGAAGAAAATGCACCCGTCCCAAATTCTCTCCGATGTGAGCTCTTACTAGCTTTAAAAGCCCATTGGCCTTTTGATCCTGAATTTTGGGACTGGAAAACTTTAAAACGACATTGCCACCAACTCCTAGGACAAGAGGCCTCAGATTCTGATGATGACCTAAGTGGCTATGAAATGTCTATTAATGACACAGATGTTTTGGAGTCATTTCTCAGTGACTATGAAGAAGGTAAAGAAGATAAGCAATATAGAAGAAGAGATTTGACAGATCAGCATAAGGAAAAGAGAGACAAAAAACCCATTGGTTCTTCCGAAAGATACCAGAGGTGGCTTCAATATAAATTTTTCTGTTTGTTATGTAAGCGGGAATGTATTGAGGCCAGGATTCTTCATCATTCTAAGATGCATATGGAAGATGGCATTTACACTTGTCCAGTTTGTATTAAAAAATTCAAGAGAAAAGAAATATTTGTTCCTCATGTGATGGAACATGTTAAAATGCCACCAAGCAGAAGGGACCGCTCTAGAAAGAAATTATTGTTGAAAGGCACTCAAAAGGGAATTTGTCCCAAGAGCCCCTCTGCAACTCTGGAGCAAAATCAGTCATTGAGTGAACAAACCAAAGGAGAGTCTCATGAGTATGTCACATTCAGCAAATTAGAAGATTGCCACCTACAAGACAGAGATTTGTACCCATGTCCTGGCACAGACTGTTCCCGTGTGTTTAAGCAATTTAAGTACTTAAGTGTGCATCTTAAAGCTGAACACCAAAATAATGATGAAAACGCTAAGCACTATTTGGATATGAAAAATAGAAGAGAGAAGTGTACTTACTGTCGACGACATTTCATGTCTGCTTTCCACTTGCGGGAGCACGAACAAGTGCATTGTGGTCCTCAACCTTATATGTGTGTATCTATAGATTGCTATGCTAGATTTGGATCAGTGAATGAACTACTTAACCATAAACAAAAACATGATGATCTGCGTTATAAATGTGAATTAAATGGCTGCAATATTGTTTTCAGTGACTTGGGACAGCTCTACCACCATGAAGCACAACACTTTAGGGATGCATCTTATACGTGCAACTTTGTTGGCTGTAAAAAGTTCTATTATTCCAAAATTGAATACCAGAATCACCTCTTAATGCATAATGTTGAAAGCTCAAATGGAGATGTGAAGAAAGTGAAAGTTGAGGAGCCTGCAGCAGGTGAAAAGCAAGATTGTATTGAGCGGTCCCATCTACTTGAACAGACTGATAAATCACAGTTACCTGAGGATCTTCTTTTCTGTGCAGGATCAGCTAGTTCTCAAATAGAAACTGCAGAAAATCTGAAGGAAAACAGTGACAGTAATTCTAGTGATCAGTTAAGTCATAGCTCTTCAGCTTCCATGAATGAAGAGTTAATTGACACACTAGATCACTCCGAGACCATGCAGGATATATTATTATCTCATGAGAAAGTCTTTGTACCCTCTAGTTTAAAAGAAAAATGTTCCAGTATGGCAGTTTGTTTTGATGGGACTAAGTTTACCTGTGGTTTTGATGGCTGTGGTTCCACGTACAAAAATGCAAGAGGAATGCAGAAGCATCTACGGAAAGTTCATCCATACCATTTCAAACCCAAAAAGGTAAAGACTAAAGATCTCTTTCCCTGTTTGGGAAATGAACATAACCAAACAAATGAAAAGTTTGATACAGAACATAAACCCAGCTCAGATACAAACAGTGACTCCCCAGATGAAGGTCTTGATCACAATATTCATACTAAATGTAAACGAGAACATCAAGGGTATTCCTCAGAAGCTTCCATTTGTGCTTCTAAAAGGCCATGTACAGAGGATACCATGTTGGAACTTCTGTTACGCTTGAAACATTTAAGCTTGAAAAACTCAATAACACATGGATCTTTCTCAGGGTCATTGCAGGGGTACCCATCCAGTGGTGCTAAGTCTCTTCAATCATCTTCACCTACTATCTCAGACCTTAATTTTCAGAATCAAGATGAAAATATGCCAAGTCAGTACCTTGCACAGTTGGCAGCTAAGCCTTTTTTCTGTGAGCTTCAAGGATGTAAATACGAATTTGTGACCAGAGAAGCTTTGTTAATGCATTACCTTAAAAAACATAATTATTCAAAAGAGAAAGTCCTCCAGTTAACCATGTTTCAGCATCGGTATTCCCCATTCCAGTGTCACATTTGCCAAAGGTCATTTACAAGGAAAACACACCTTAGGATTCATTATAAAAATAAACATCAAATTGGCAGTGACAGAGTAACTCACAAACTATTAGATAGTGAAAAATGTGATCATGAAGGCCCATGCTCAGTAGAGAGGTTGAAAGGTGATTGTTCTGCAGAACTTGGGGTTGATCCCAGCAATAACTCTGAGAAGCCACACTGTCATTCTAAAAAGGATGAATGCAGTTCAGAAACAGATTTGGAGTCATCTTGTGAAGAAACTGAAAGTAAAACCTCTGATATTTCGTCACCAGTAGGTAGCCATAGAGAAGAACAAGAAGGAAGAGAGGGGAGAGGGAGCAGAAGAACTGTTGCTAAAGGAAACCTGTGCTATATTTTGAATAAATACCATAAACCATTCCATTGTATACATAAAACTTGCAACTCCTCATTCACCAATCTAAAAGGCTTGATTCGCCATTACAGAACTGTACATCAGTACAACAAAGAACAATTATGTTTAGAGAAAGACAAAGCAAGAACCAAAAGGGAACTTGTCAAATGTAAAAAGATATTTGCTTGCAAATATAAGGAATGTAACAAACGCTTCCTGTGTTCCAAAGCTCTTGCTAAGCACTGTAGTGACTCTCATAACCTAGATCATATGGGAGAGCCTAAAGTGCTTTCTGAAGCTGAATCGGCAGCAAGGTTTTCCTGTAACCAGCCTCAGTGCCCTGCTGTATTTTATACTTTCAGCAAGTTGAAGCACCACTTGATGGAACAGCATAATATTGAAGGAGAAATACAGTCAGATTATGAAATTCACTGCGATCTGAATGGCTGTGGCCAGATTTTCACCCATCGCAGTAATTATTCTCAACATGTATATTACCGACATAAGGACTATTATGATGATCTGTTTAGAAGCCAGAAGGTAGCGAATGAAAGACTACTAAGAAGTGAAAAGGTATGTCAAACAACTCATACTCAGGGGCATGAACATCAGACTACCAGGAGATCATTTAATGCCAAGGCTAAAAAATGTGGCTTAATCAAAGAAAAGAAAGCTCCAATTAGTTTTAAAACAAGAGCTGAAGCCCTGCATATGTGTGTGGAGCAGTCTGAGCATACACAGTACCCCTGCATGGTTCAGGGATGCTTATCTGTGGTGAAATTGGAGAGCAGCATAGTGAGACATTACAAACGTACCCATCAGATGAGTAGTGCCTATTTAGAGCAGCAGATGGAAAATCTTGTCGTCTGTGTTAAGTATGGTACCAAAATTAAAGAAGAGCCCCCTTCTGAAGCAGAGCCCTGTATAAAGAAAGAAGAAGATAGAAGCAGTGAATCAGAGCACACAAAACACAGCCATTCCCCTGGTGACAGTAGCAGGCCTGTCCAGAATACTGATTGTCCTCATCCAGGTGAAAGGGATGGAGGTCAGAAAGGATGTACAGAAAGCAGCTCAGTATTTGATGCAGATACTCTGCTTTACAGAGGAACTTTAAAATGTAACCATAGTTCAGAAACCACTTCTTTGGAACAATGTAATATAGTTCAGCCTCCTCCTTGTAAAATAGAAAATTCTATACCTAATTCTGATGGGACTGAAAGTGGGACTTACTTCACAAGTTTCCAGCTGCCTTTACCAAGGATCAAAGACTCAGAAACTGGGCAGCAAAGTTCAGGGCAAGAAAACACTGTTAAAAATTCAACCCATGTCCCAAAAGAGAATTTTAGGAAACATCCACAGCCTAGGTCATTTGACTTGAAGACTTATAAACCTATGGGATTTGAATCTTCATTTCTGAAATTTATTCAGGAAAGTGAAGAGAAAGAAGATGATTTTGATGATTGGGAGCCTACAGAGCACTTAACATTAAGTAATTCTTCACAACCCAGTAATGACTTACCAGGGAGTGTTTTGGCAAATAATATAGTAAATGACAACAACCCTGAAGTTGACATACCTCATTCTTCTAGTGACTCTGCAATTCATGAGAACCTGACTGCAATCCCACCTTTAATAGTAGCTGAGACAACAACAGTTCCTTCCTTGGAAAATCTAAGGGTTGTGTTGGATAAAGCATTAACAGACTGTGGAGAGCTTGCCTTAAAACAGCTTCATTATCTTCGGCCAGTGGTTGTCCTTGAAAGATCTAAGTTTTCCACACCAATATTAGACTTGTTTCCAACAAAAAAGACAGATGAGCTTTGTGTAGGGAGTTCCTAAGTAGCAATTTTGTTTTAGAAACAGATTGGCTCCAACACCGGAACATGGGGACAATTGCCAACTCGAACAAAGGCTGAGAACCAGCCACACCATTGTTTAAGGTAGAATAGGCTGTGTATTTACATGAATGTATAAAATCTATGTCAGCAGTATTGGCTGAGTCCATTAGCTCTCCAGTTGGTTTATCGATTGGGTTTTTTTGTTTGTTTGTTTATTAAAAAAATGGAACTGTATTCTTGTTTGGTGCTAATTAATACATCAAAATATACTGGGGCTTCCTTTTTCAAATTAAGTGTGCATGATTGTATATGGAACAAATACTAAGATCCCAGGGTGGGAGGGCTAGGGAAAGGGATATGGAGTTCTTACTTGACTTGAATGTGCACCTGAGGGTGCTTTGTGTAATATATTGTACACTACAGCATCTTATATTTTTTGAGTTGAGTTTCAATAAATTACAATTTTTCACCCATTTCTTGTTTACTCATAGTGAGTTTTCATGGCACATATAAACTAGACTTGCACTGTACATTCTGGAACATGCATGTATGTTTTACCCCATTTGTTTCTTATTTGCCAAACCAGTTCACACTACTTTTTTAATAACTTTTTGTAAAATTTTTATGAAAAGAAAATTCTGAATTTGAGTTATTTGCTCAAACTTCTGAACTAGTAGTTTCCAGAAGAGAGTTCTAGAAGTTGTCCTGGTAGGAGGAGAAGGTATACCAAGGAAGATGTGAGGGACACAGCAAATTCAGAGGTATGAAATCCTGTTCTCAGGGAACTACAAATAATTAACTATGTTGGCAATAAAAGAGGAGCACTAAGGTAGATGAGATACTCTAATGGAACCAAACCGTGGATGTTTGAGAGAATTTGGATTAGCCTATAGACAGCTGACAACTTTTGAAATTTTTTTTTGTAATTTTTTTTAAAGATTTATTTATGCATACAAGAGCTGGGGTACAGGCCAGAGTCCAGGGTGGTGAGAGAATTCACCAGAGACAGAGTGGGGAGCAGAACAGGCAGACTGACTGAAACACTGCTGAGGGGAGCAACAGGCCAGGCAGGAGAGGTCTGCTCTGCCACGTGGGTCCCTTCCCTAGCCGGAGGCAGGGATCAAACTCTTGCTGCAGTGACTGCAGTTTGCTTCATAGTGTGTTGCTTAACCCACTGCACCACCAGGGAGGCCCCTATAATTTTTTTTTAAATATTTATGTATACAAGAACTGGGATACAGGCCAGAGGTGGGGGGGGGGGAGGATGAGGATCCACCAGAGACAGTGGGGAACAGAACAGGCAGATTAACTGAAATACACTGCTGAGGAGAGCAGTGGACAAGGCAGGAGAGGTCTGCCGTGCCATGTGGGTCACCTCCCCGGCAGGCCAGTGGCAGGAATTGAGCTTGTTCTGCAGTAGCCGAGGTGTGATTCATAGTGCGTTGCTTAATCCATTGCGCCACCAGGGAGGATCCACTTCTGAAAAATTTTAAAACAATATTCAAATTAGTAATTTATAGATAACTTGGAGTGGTTTCTGGGACTGAGAATAAAATCAATATTGGTAAAATTGAGGTATACTTGGTCAGAGTATAGTGATGGTTGCAGAAGAGGGAAAAGTAAATGAAATTAAGGAATTTAAATTGAGGCTTGTTGGGCATGGGAGGATGAAGAAAATATTTTGAGCAAAATTTACATATTTGATAGTGATGCATTTAGTTGTTTAGGAATATAAAGCAAATGAGTGGGTTTTAGGGAAAAGGATGAAAAGCAAAGAGTTTGGCCTTTGGGTATGTTGGGTTTAGTGGATTTGTCTAGTAACAACAAAAGCAACATGTTATAAATTGAGCAGGTTTATTCTCTTCCTTGTGAAAGTCGCCACATGTAATGATTCATACACTCCCAATGTGTTTGTCATACCCATGGTTAAGATTTTAAGACCATTTTCTTTGACCTTAAACATTGCTTTATTGGCCTTTGATGAATTTCATCCTGTTGCCTCTTAACCTTAAGAATCTAAAGCACAAGCACCCCTCTTGGCCCCCTGCCCAAGTAATTTCTGGATTTTGAGAGGTAACAGGATTCTCAGACAAAAATGCAATGAAAGAAAAAGTGGCAGAAACAGTAAGACATCTTAGAGATTTGAGGCCACTACTGACGAGATCTTGAACTCATTTATTCTATGGAGTTTCCTCACAATGTTAAGAGGTGTAGGGTATATGGATGGTGATCCTGAAAGGTGCTTTTCAGTGATAGGAGCATGTGGAACAACTGCTAACCTCATCATTATAAAAAATTCTTCTCCCTAGAAATGTTTGGCTCAAAACAAGCAAAAACTGCTAAGTTGTTTAAGAGTGAACTATTGTCATTCAGGTGTGCCTAACTCCTGCCCCTGACCAAGTAAGTGTGCAGTGAAACTGTTAGAAATACAGAATGTCAGGCTCTACTCCAGACTTTCTGATCTAAAATCTATGCTAGTAAGATCTTAGGATGCTTTATATGCACAAAAAATTTCTAGAAGCAGTGATCTAGCATACAAAGTGGGAAGTATGAGAATTCAAAGTAGTTACTTTTTTTTTAAAATTAAAACTTGAATTTTCATAGCTCCATAAAGTAGACACTTTATTGACATTAAAACTCAAGGTAGAAATTAAGTGACTTGCCTTACTGACAGGGCTAGGAAGGAGTAGAGCCCATTTTCCCATCTTCTGATGAAGGATATCCAGAAAGGGAACTCACCCTGGAAGGAAAAAGATGGAACACTGTAGGTGATACTTAAAGTACTAAAAATACCACAGTTCTGTAATTGAACTTGAGTGCATTGTTTGTGAATGTTTGAGGCCAGGCAGATCCAATTCCAGTCCTATATCCAGACCTGACACATCCTCATTTGAGGGAAGATGGAAAACAGGCATACTGTTTCTGGGAATACTACGTACACTATGAGAAAGACTTTTTTTTTCTATTTGAAAAAGCTAAATGTTAAGTATTACTCTGCCCCCTTCCCCTACCTCATCCTTACAGTTGACTTCTGACTTTATATTGCTGATTAAAAGGCAAAACCTCCTAGTGTGTAAAACAGCCTGCAAGGGTAGGTTCTGTGACAGACTGCATTTGGAGGTCTGAAACACAGGACCATAACCAGGATAGTCAGAGGAGAGAGAAGGCAGGAGGCATAGAAAAGCTATAGCCAAATACTCACTAAACATGTACCCATCTACTACCTCCAGGGTAAAGAGTTGAACATGGTAAGTTTCCTGCATCATAGAGATTAGAGGCTAGTAACAAAGCTGGACAAGTTACTAGTAAAAAGTACTACCAGGGCCCGCCCTGATAGTGCAAGGAGTTATGTCTCAGCACTATGAAGCTATCTGCAGTCACTGCAGCACCAGCCAGGGAGCTGACCCACATGGCACAGCAGACCTCTCCTGTTTCGCCCACTGCTCCCCTCAGCAGTGTATCTCTGGTCTATTCCTGTCACCCTCCACACCTCTGGCCGTCACCCCAGCTCTTGTATACATAAATCTTAGAAGTCCTTGGGCCCTCCCCTAATGGCACAGTGGATTAAGAAATGCACTATGAAGCAAACTGCAGCCACTGTAGCACGAGTTCGATCCCTGCCGCCAGCCAGAGAGGTGACTCACATGGTGCGGCAGACCTCTCCTGCTGTGCCCACTGCTCCCCTCAGCAGTGTATTTCGGTCCATCTGCCTGTTCTGCTCCCCACACTGTCTCTGGTGAATCTTCTCACCTCCTGTACTTCTGCCTGTACCCCAGTTCTTATATGAATAAATTTTTTAAAAAAAAAAAAGTCCTACCAAAGAAACATTGTGATGGGAACCAAAAAAATAACAGGAAAATGCCCTTGAGGAAGCAATGGTTACATTGGAAACCTGAAGAATCAGTAGGAATAAGACAGAGAAAGGATAATTCAGTTACGTGAGAAGGGTTTGTGGTGCAACGACTTAGTGTATTTTGATATTGACAAGTTTGTAGCCGAATTGGAAGGATAAACTGGAAGGGAAAGCAGAGAAAATTAGGTAAGCAGGAACCAGGTATTTTCATGCCTCATAACCATGTTCTAGAGTTTAGATTTCAAAAGGCAGTAAAACCCTTTGGGAAACCTGAAAGTTAGTATTGCAATAGCCTAAGGTGCAATGCATTTAAAAAAAAAATCCAACAGGATATGACATAGATGACTACTGAGTGGAAGTGAGTGATGACTGACTAGATGGCTGAATAAATGCTACTAAAGTTGGGCTGAGATGCCTACTGTATGTTGATAATTTACCATTGTAGGTGGTCAGGATCCAAGTGGGGAGTCAAACATGGATATTGGGGACTAGATGCTCTCCAAGGCATCTTATACTAAGGAGATTTACACTGTGTTGTGTTGGTTCATAAAGGTTACTACTAACAGTGTGTGGCATAGTTCTTTTACACAAGTCAATCGAATTCTCATTACAACTACAGAGTAGGAATTACTCCTACTTTACAGATGAAGACACTGCTTCTCAAGTAACTTCCCCAAAATAACAAGGTTAGTGAATAGAGTCAACATTAAACCCAAAGACCTATCCTCTTAACAGCTACTCTGTAAAGCCTCTGCACAACCAAGTACACAAATATGATGATAGGCACTTAATAAATGAACAGGTTGGACTATGAAGATACTTGGAATTCTGTTCTCTTAAATAGATAATCTGCTGTGTGCCTATAAAATGGATATTATTCCTGCTTTCCTTGAGTTTATAGAAGACAAATTAGAAACCCCCCCCAAAAAAAATTGCACAAATAACAATGTGCTAAGTGCTTAAAAGTAAAGCAGAAGGTGCTTTAACTTTACATTCAAATTCCAAGTTTTAACAGTGACTTTTATTCCTCAATAGAATTCTGATTCTTGTTAGTCACTAGCAGTCACATTAATAATGTCACTCCTAAATCACTAGGTCATTTGGGGCCTCCTTAGTGGTGCAAAGGGTTGAGTCTCAGCACTATGAAGCTATCGGCAGTCACTGAGGCAAGAGTTCGATCCCTGATCAGGGAACTGACCCACATATGGTGCAGCAACCTCTCCTGTTTCACCTGCTGCTCCCCTCAACAGTGTATTTTAGTCAGTCTGCCTGTTTTGCTCCCCGCTCTGTCTCTGGTGAATCCTTTCATGCCCCTGTACTTCTGACCTACACCCCAGCTCTTGTATGCATAAATAAATCTTTGGGGAAAAAAATCTATAGATCATTTCACTCTGATGTACTATATTTCCAAGAGCATTTTACACTCCATTTTCTGAATATGTCTCTGACACTTCAGGCAACTTGCCATATCTTTTCTTCTTGCAAGAAAAGTACAGGCATCCCTATTCCTGTACTTCTGGCCAGAATGAACAAATTGGACTAGCATTAGACAATAATTTATCTTTTTTAAAAAAAATATATATATATAAGAACTGGGGTGTAGGCCAGAGGTGAAGGGAGTGAAAGGATTCGCCAGAGACCATGGGGAGCAGATCAGACTGATCTACTGAAATACACTGCTGAGCAGAGCAACTAGCACAACAGGAGAGGTTTGCTGTGCCATATGGGTCAACTTCCTGGTCAGGGGTGCTGCAGTGGCCACTGATCGTTTCATAGTGCTGAGACTAATCACTTGAGCCACTAGGGAGGCCCCCTGAATTTACTTTTTTTTTTTTTCATTTAAGATTTTTGGGAAAGATGATATATTTTATATTTTCATAACCTTGCTGAGTAGCTAGGTACTAGTTAGTAAATAATTTGATAATATGTTGTAGAGGTTGTAAGACATGCTACTATTTACAGTGTGCTTAGAACAGTATACCATTTGTTCCTTTTTTAAAAAAAGATTTATTTATGCATACAAGAACTGAGGTACAGGCCAGAGTTGAGGGGTTTAAGAGGAGTCACCAGAGACAGAGTGGGGAGCAGAACAGTCAGAGTGACTGAAACACACTGCTGAGGGGAGCAGCGGGCAGGGCAGGAGAAGTCTGCTGAACCATGTGGGTCACCCCCTGGCTGGTGGCAGGGATTGAACTTGTGCTGCAGAGGATGTTGTCTGCTTCATAGTGCATTGCTTAACCCACTTCGCCACCAGGAAGGCCCCCATTTGTTCCTAATGAAACAAGACAAACCTTTACCCATCAACACTCACTTGGGATGGATTCTGGAAAATTCCACCTTTCACCATCGAATGGGCTATAGGTGCTACTCACTAGCTCAGAGGTTGCTCCTTACTCTTCCTTGTACATTAATATAAACCTTATAAAGGAGGTGAATCCCTATCTATAGCAGAGGAGCAAAAAGAGGCTCAAATATGTTTAAAACAAAAACAAAGACCACAATTTCTAAACAATAGTGATATATGAAAAGAAAGGAATGCTACAAAATGATCCAGTTCTATCCTTCTTTCACATTTACCAAGTAAACTATTCACTCTAGGAAAGCCCTCTTTGAGTCCCATCTCCTGAAATTGTACTTAACTTCAGTTATTTGTCATGTAAAAATAATTGGAAATGCAGTGATGGAACACTAAGAGAATAGCCACTAGCCATGTGTGGCTCTTAAATTTTATTAAAATTCAATAAATGTAAAACTCAGCTCTTCAGCCAAACTATGCACATATTAAGATACAGAATAGGTCCATCATCTCAAAAGGTTCTTTCAGATAGTGCTGTGCTAAAACTAGGACTTGCCAAAGATCAGAGAAAGTAATAGGACTGAACTGGAAAACCTATGCCAGTGCCTGGCTGGTTTTGAGTGAGAAATTTCACTGCCTGAGTGGGAAGCAACCTGACCTTTGGAACAATGACATCACAAAGCACAACTCACAATGCTCCAGAACAACCCAGCTCCCAGGTCACTTTTCTTAACTCATATCTAGGTTCCTGAAGCCTCCGCACATGTAGTTCCTGGAGTTGCTGCCTTACTAAAATGTCAACATCTTCACCATCACCTTCTCTCTCGGACAACATCTTAGAATTTCTCTACCGGAGCTCAGTATGGAATTGGCTGCAGTCAACTTTAATAGGAGAGACTGGTGAACCTCAGCAAACAAATCCCAGGCTACTAGATAATCTTGCTCCAACTGTGCAAGTTATCCTGGGGGCTTTCTTTTTAGCGTTGTTGGCAGTAGGAATATATGCTTTATGGAAACGAAGTATTCGCTCAATTCAGGTTATACTCTTTTGTTACAGAAAAATTGAAATAGTTTATAAACTGAAATTTAATTAGTTCTCTCCCATATTGCTCCCAGGAAGTTTTAAGACTATGCTGATGAGGAAGAGTGAACCCTTATCTTTCAATCTGGTTGAAACTAGATTTTCCTTAAATTTCCATTAATTAGATTTGAGCATAAAACTGCTTTCTAACAATGGTCTTTGGCTTATCAGAATGGATCTCATAACCTGAGAAGGCAGCCTTAATCCTAAATTTATTTGATCACATACTTGTATTTGAGTGTCTACTATGTGCCAGAGTCCATGTGGGGTATCTTTGTAACTGGGATCTTGGGTTTGATCTTTCTGTTCTTACTGCGCCATTGTTCTATAGCTGATGAAGAGACACATACATTTTTTTTTAAAGATTTATTTATTTATGCATACAAGCACTGGGGTACAGCCAGAGGTGTGGGGGGTGGTGAGAGGATTCACCACAGAGAGCGGGGAGC
>JAGFMF010012100.1:4474555-4486815 GCA_019455555.1 Galemys pyrenaicus | reverse complement strand
TCCCTGGCCGGCAGCAGGGATCGAACTCGTGCTGCAGTGGCTGTGGTTTGCTTCATAGTGTGTTGCTTAACCCACTGCGCCACCGGGGAGGCCCACATACATTTATTTAGTCACTACAATGTTTTAAATTTTCATTGTTTTAACAAGATAGGGCTCGGTAGGGGCTTAGTAGGGGGTTAATAGGAATATAATTGGGATTGTGAAAGACATTTAGGTTCTTACATCTTTAATCGCCACTAATCATGGCTATATTTAAAATGTAGTTAAAATGCTTAGAGAATTCTGAAAATTTCATGAGCTGGAGAGAGGTTATTTTCATATAACAAACAAGGAAACTGAGGTACAGTGAAGTCCAGTAGAAATTTAAGAAAGTAGGATTTTAAAAAAATGCAAACAACAGCTGGGGTACAGGCCAGAGGTGCAGGGGTGGTCGTCAGAGGATTCACCAGAGACAGAGTGGGGAGCAGAACAGGCAGAGAGACTGAAACACACTGCTGAGGGGGGCAGTGGGCGAGGCAGGAGGGGTCTGCTGTGCCATGTGGGTCACTTCCTTGGCCAGGGATTGAACTCCTGCTGCAGTGACTGCAGATAGCTTTACGGTGTTGCGCCTTAATCTCTCGCACCACCAGGGAGGCCCCTGAACTAAATTTTTAGGGTTCTAAATTCAGTTCTCTAAAAATCTCATTTTAATGATTTAACTGACTAAATCCCAAACAAGGAAGTGTGTTTATACATACTTATATATATACATTTCAGTTAGCTGATAGAATATAATGCAAGAAAAACAACAACACGTTAATTCTGGATTCTGCTCATTTGATTAATGTTTAATCAGTAATATGCATTCATAGTCCTCCAGACACCTCAGCCAAGAAAAAGGGGTAGCACAATAGAGTGGCTGTGAGCCTGGGCTCTAGAGCTGGACAGTAGGGGCTCAAGTCCTGGTTCCACCATTTGCTATGTGACTTGAAATCAGTAACTTAACCTCCAGACTCGTTTCCCTCCCTGTAAGATTGGTTTCCTAACAATACCTCTCTCAGGGTTGTTGTGAAGACCAAGGGAGATATGATATATATAAAACCTAGCACATAATAAGTACCTAATAATAATTGCCAGTTATGATAGGAAAGTAATAGATTATTTTTATTTTTTTTTCCTGGTAAGAATCTGAGTATTTCTTTAAAAACATTTTTTTTCTATGACCAGGAAATCCAGTTTTTCAGACCACTGTGTCCTGAGAAAGAATACATGAAAAGTCTGAATTCCTGGATTCCAGTACTGGCTCTGCCATTTCCAAGTTATGACCTTGGATAATGACAGAGTCCAAACTAGAAGGTTATCTACATGGTTACCCAGTTCTGGCTTTTCTACATAAGTAACTGATGAACAGCAAGGAGACTCCTAGCACAAGAGCCTAGCAGGTGGTAAAATTTCAGCAAACATTAGTATAATCTTTACTAATTAATGCAAATAATAATCCCTGACCTGCCTATCACTCCATTTTGTGGCAAGATCAAAAGATAAAATAGATGTGAGGTGTTTTGTCACACCAAAGGCTTGGCATAGAATGAAGAAATACTATTACTATCATATTAGTAGTATCATTTTTAATTTGGTATCTATAGTAAACTACGGTATTCCACATGAATAAGCAATTAACATCCAACTTCTTTTGTTTTATTTTAGAAAATATTGTTGTTTGCAATCACACTCTACAAACTTTACAAGAAGGGAGCAGATTTTTTTCAAGCTTTGCTGGTCAACCCAGAAGGTACTGTTCTCCCAGTTCAAGACAATAATAATGTCTTTCTGTCCTTGGGCCTGCAAGAAAAAATTTTGAAAAAACTTCAGATGGTGGAAAACAAAGTAAAGGACTTGGAGGGGATGATTATTTCCCAAAAACCTACCATGAAGAGGGACTGCTCTGAGCCCTACTGCAGCTGCTCCGACTGCCAGAGTCCCTTGCACACATCCGGGTTCACATCCACATCTGAAATGTAGCGGACATCGAGCTTTTCCAGAAAAGTACTGTTTCCCTCATGTGTGTGGTAGTGTATCAATAAAGGTAGAGAACTATATTGAAATTATTCTGCAAGAGTGGCTCTGTATTCAGTAGGGATCAGCTTCTATTGGTTAACGTGGTGGGCTAACGTGGGTTATGGTGGCAGTTTAAAATGTCTTTGAGGACAAGGACAAATTGGGGACACTTGGTGTGGAGGGAAGAGGGGGAGGGTTGAGGGCAGACGGGAGCACAGGGGACTGAGGTGAGGGTGCACTGGTGATATGGTGATGGGGAGTACATGGGGATTACAACTAATATCAACTATATGTAAATTTTAAAAAGTTAAAAAAAATAAAATAAAATGTCTTTGAGGTTTGTGGTGTCCACTCGGCAGCCTGGAGACCCTAAGCAGATATTCAGAAAAGGATAGCCAGCTGGAAGCCACAGAAGTGAGTAAAGGGATGTAGCCTTGAGCGCCATGCTGAAAATTGGATAGATTAAGAACAGCAAGAAAGTGCCTTATGGGTGATGCCGCCCACTGTTCTGCAGAGGTAGGCTGGCTCTATGCTGGTTTTGGTCTAAAGATAAATATGGGTTCAAGGAGTCTCCCTATGACACGTAAGAGGTGGGCAAGGGTGGGAGTGGACATAAAAGAGACTTTAATTTTATCCAACTTACTAATACTCTGCTTAAGCATTGTTGTGATCTCTTTCCTGAGTACCTCAGGAACTCTCAATTTGGGAGTTGGACAGATATTTCCGAGCAAGGAATTGTAATACAGCAGGGTCACATCATCTTCAGTTTAGCTAAGTTTTCCTTATATGAATCCCAGCTTGGCGGGAAGGGGAGAAGGCACCTACCTGCCCTTCCACTCACTGAAGAACCCTGATGAGAAAGGCGGCCTCCTGGAGAGGTGACTGTTGGAGTTGCTCTGGCTGCACAAGCTTTATAGAGTGTGCATTTTAAAAAAAGAATTAGGGCCTTCCTGGTGGTGCAGTGGGTTAAGCAATGCACTGTGAAGCAAACCGCAGCCACTGTAGCACGAGTTCGATCCCTGCTGCCGGCCAGGGAGGGGACCCACATGGTGCGGCAGACCTCTCCTGCTGTGCCCGCCAGGGAGGGGACCCACATGGTGCGGCAGACCTCTCCTGCTGTGCCCACTGCTCCCCTCAGCAGTGTACTTCTGTTGATCTGCCTGTTCTGCTCCCCGCTCTCTGTGGTGAATCCTCTCACCACCCCCCACATCTCTGGCCTGTACCCCAGTGCTTGTATGCATAAATAAATAAATTAAAAAATATTAAAAAAGAATTATATTTATTTATTTATGTGTACAGGAACTGGGATATAGGCCAGAGAGAAGGGTGGTGAGAGGATCCATCAGAGATAGAGTGGGGAGCAGAAAAGATGGATCTACTGAAATGCACTGCTGAGGAGAGCAAGGGGCAAAAAAGGAGAGGTCTGCTTCACCATGTGGGTCAGTTCCCTGGTCAGGAATCAAAGTATCTCATGCTGCAGTGGCTGCCAATAGCTTGATAGTACTGAGAATTAACCCCTTGAGCCACCAGGGAGGTCCCACCTTGAGTCACTTTGATCATAATCTTTATGCAGTACACTAGTACTGAGATGCAACCTTTTTGTACGATACTTCACTGTGTAATTTGTGCAAAAATATGTGCAGTAGGCCTCCCTGGTGGCGCAAGGGATTAAGTCGCAGCACTATGAAGCCATTCACAGCCACTGCAGCACAAGTTCGATCTCTGGCCAGGAAGCTGACCCACATGGTGCAGCAGACCTCTTCTGTCTCACCCGCTGCTCCCCTCAGCAGTGTATTTCAGTCAATCTGCCTGTTCCACCCCCCACTCTGTCTCTAGTGAATTCTCTTACCCCCCGCATCTCTGACCTGAACCCCAGTTCTTGTATGCATAAATAAATAAATCTTTAAACAAAAACATGTGCAGGACCAGAAAAGGCTTTGCAGAAAGCAAGTTGTCCCATGATGGATTACACAGACAATGCAGAAAAGCAGACAATGAAATGGAAGGTATCTCTGCAGGCAGGCTGCACCATGCATCATGGAGACATAAATGAGAGAGAACAAGAAGTTCCAGGGTGACTGATCACTGGTTATTCCCAGAGCTACAGTGAAGGAGTTTAGCTTCAGGGCAAGTCACACTAATCTCATCCTTAAATCAGCTTTAATTCATGATGCGGTGAACAGAACAGATGGGAGTTACCAACACTGTGCATTATGACAGTGTAGATGAGAAATTTGTTAACTATGTTGCTAAAGGAATGCTATGAAATATCTTTTTAAAAATATCCTTCAGTGTTTTCCTGCATCATCACATCTTGTCTGGGTTACTGCTTTGGGGAAATGGGAAGGAAAATGTCAGAAGGGCCTAGAAAAGTAGACTGCTGTAAGGTAATGAAGACCTTAAAAAGATCATACCATATTGTTGGAAACTGACCGTTGTAGGTTTTTGAACGGAGGAGCTACACAGATTTGGTCGGCTGTGTGGGAGACATAAAACTAGATGCAAAAGACTAAACAGTCTGGTTGCTTCTGTTGGGGTATGGTAGAGGCTGATCTCATTCTTGGCTCTCAGCTCCCCAGAACTGATGTGTGATTCACTCCCCAATCATAAAGGGATCATACCAAGTATTCCTTCCCAGTGAGTGTTTGTGGGGGGAGTGTCTGGGGGAGTCATTTATTCCTTGAGATCAGAGCCCTTACATGGGGCATCAATTCAGAGAATGTGGATGCTTGGCAAGCAGAGAATCAAGGCAAGATAGGGAAAGGGTTAAAAAGCTGTTTGTCACTCAGGTAAAGTGGGGTAAAGGAACCAACCTGAAAGTGTCTACCACTCTAGGGAGGAGAATTCTTAAGTCTCCAAATTCATTCTTTCTCCTTTGACAAAACTTTAAACACAATCTATTTTGAGGCTCACTTCAGACTCCACACAAACCAGTCCTTCTATGAGTACTCTCTTCTGTAAAGGGAAGCAAGTGATTATTCACTTTCCATCTTCACCTGTCCCTCCACAACCACACCCTAGTCCTACCTGTAATCATTTTCCACCTGGATTATTAGTCTTTTTTCCATATAAAAGATTTTAATATATTAACCCTCTTGTGAAAAATCTGTACAATCGCCACAGATAAAGTCACTGCAGAATCTCTATTTCTTCTGCTGTCCAACCTCCAATTCACTTTTTTTCCAGCATCAACAGTGGCCTTTGCAGCTGGATAGCTCATTCATGATGGATCTTCCTCAGCATTCAGGAAGGCAGGCAGCAGGGGAGGAAAAGCTTCACCCAGGTTCTTGGCATAGCCTCTAACTGTACACTCTGCTTCCATCTGTGTCCCATTCAACTTATTCTCTGCATAATAGCCCAAGAGATTGTCTTTGCTCCTCTTCAGCTCAGAATCTTCCAGTGGTTTATTCTTCCTTCTTACTCTCTCCACGCCCTCTTACTACTCCTTAGCTAACTAAGAATTATCAGACCACAGGCCTTTACACTTGCTGGTCACTGTGACTGGCACCCTTCCTCCAGGTATCCACATGGCTTCTCTTATCTTCTTTGGGTCTGTGCTCAAATGTCACCTAACCTGAGAGGACTTCCTTGATCCATTATATGAAGTAGTGCTCCTCATGCCAACATGCTATATCCTCCTTCCCCTGTTTTTTCTTTCCAGCACTTACAATTCTCCCCACTTTTATTGCTACATATTTGCTTATTATCTATTAACCCTTCCTTAGAATGTAAGCTCTGGGAAAGGAAGAGGTTGGGGCTTTGCTTAATTCACTGCAATATTCCGAACACCTAGAACTATCTGGTACTTAGCAGACACTCAGTATTTGTTGAATGAGTGTATGAATGAATGAATTGCATCTTGACTTTTGGAAATGTCATTCCAGCTTCCCATTCCCTAACTCTTCAAATATAGTGGTATATCAACACTATTATTCCATTCTCCCAAGTATGAGATGCTACTAGTTAATTGGCATCTATTCCAAGCCAGAAATATTGTTAATAGCTTTTTTCCCCAGATATATTGCTAATAGCTTTGCATGATTTTGTTTTCATTTGATCCTCACAAGTACTACATTCTTATTTTACTGATGAAGCACAAGAGGTTCAATAACTTGCTAATACGTAGTGCAGCTGTGACTGTCATTCAAGCAGATTGACTCTTAACCTGTGCTCTTCGTTACTAAGTCTGGGTGGCAGGAGATTCTGGGAGACTTTGAACTACTCTCTGTAGGGTTGATGATACAAGGCAGGTGAAAATAGGGAGTGAAGAAGGCAGAGTAGTAATGAGAGTCAAAGGGAGAGGAATTTTGAAAAAGTGTTTATCCCTTCATATTTTTAAGTTGATATCTAGAAGTTTTCATCATAAAGAGTTGCAATGGATATAAATCCTGACAAATTTAAGATAAAATTGTTAAATAATTTTTATAAAGTATCCAACAAAGTCTATTTAACAATTGAATAACTACCATCATTCATTTAAAATATTATCAATTAGTTCATTAACAACCAGAAATGCTACATTTTATTATCACTAACTTATAATTATTCTATTCTTCCATAAAATGTTATCCAAATGGCATACTTTTTTTGAGAAATCTTTTCTTGATCTCTTCTTTGCAATAAAAATGTTTATCAAAGTAAAATTTAAAAAATTTTCCTATAATTGTGTGGCTCAAAGTATTAGAATTTATTTAAAGTGAGCAATCATAATTATCTTTAATATATAGTTGCTCAAAATGACATGATTACCTATTTTGATAATACATGCACATGAAAGGTAAAATTCTACTAGAAATGTATCTCTCATTGATATGGATATAGCTTCCCCAACAACTAATTCCGGCATCTGAATATTTCTTTCTGCTAAATTAACAGGGTTTAATTTCAAATTTTTTTCATAGATACAGCACCTAACAGTATTAAATGAATGGAAAGACTTGTAGTTTTATTATCAGAATATCAGTCTATGCTTTGATTTCCTTCAAAACTATATGCCAAGAATCAAATAGTGTTCCTTCACAAGCTGATAGTTCAATTAGGTCCATTTATAATTTTGTTGAAAGCAAAGAACTGGAAACCATCAGACTCGAAAAGAACTTGCTATTCTGTCAGTAGAGTTCTTCACTTTCTAAAATGACTTTTAATTATACTGATTACTCTCCTTTAGAGGTATTTAAAGAACTGAAAATTTAAAAAATTTCGACACATCTTTAGTATTACACTCTACTCACTGCACACAGCTCACCTTGCACTGCACACAGCTCCCTACACATAGGTAGGCTTAGCTCAACTTAATGTTAAAATATAAAATTCATAAATTTAGAGATATAATTGGCTTTATTAAGCATTCATGAATTGAGAAGAATCCCATCTAGCAACTAGAAAAGTTCACTGAGGACTTAACACAAATTGGGGGGACTTCATAGACAGAAAGCAGGTAGGACAAGGTTATTTGTAACAGAAAAAAATATTTCAGGCAAAGGAAAGGCAGGGGTGGGACGTTTTATCATGTAAATTACTTCATTGGAGCAGATCAGGAAACTCCAGATTGATTGGTTTTAAGACTACACTTTTGGGAGAGATTGAAACTGTAATTAGGTTAGGTTAGATTGTACTAAGTTTGGGTAGCGGTTTGGTTTGAACTACTCCATTTTGGGGGGGGTTCCTATATTTAACAGTGTAAATAATGATTATGCAAATTATCAACACCAGTTTTGTTTTGGTTTTTTTTTTGGTCAAGCCTGTTAACCAAGTCAGAAATTACTTTAGACCAGAAATATTTTTTTTTAATTTTTTTAAATTTATTTATGCATACAAGCACTGGGGTACAGGCCAGAGGTGTGGGGGGGTGAGAGGATTCACCACAGAGAGCGGGGAGCAGAACAGGCAGATCAACAGAAGTACACTGCTGAGGGGAGCAGCGGGCAAGGCAGGAGAGGTCTGCCGCACCATGTGGGTCCCCCCCCTGGCCGGCAGCAGGGATCGAACTCGTGCTGCAGTGGCTGCGGTTCGCTTCATAGTGTGTTGCTTAACCCACTGTGCCACCAGGGAGGCCCTAGACCAGAAATATTTTTACTTTTCAAGTCATATCAATGTGTTAAGCATTCCTGAGATTGTACTTCACTTCTAAATTCAAAGAGGGGCATGGCACTAAACTTTGATATGTTTGTTCCTAGATAATGTAGGGGCCTTTCATTTCAGGTATTTCTAATCTACATTGTTCTTGCTTTACTCCACTTCTTAGGCAAAACATTGTCTCTGGCTTCACTTGGGTTGGGAGAAAGGAGATTGTTAAAAGAAAAATCTCATCACTACCGCCCACTCTTTTAACATACCTAAATTCACAATACACACACAAGCCCAAAACACTGCATTTATAATGCTTCTTTTTTTAAAAAAAATTTATTTATTTATGCATACAAGCACTGGGGTACAGGCCAGAGGTGTGGGGGGAGGTGAGTGGATTCACCACACAGAGGAGGGAGCAGAACAGGCAGATCAACCGAAGTACACTGCTGAGGGGAGCAGCGGGCACAGCAGGAGAGGTCTGCCACACCATGTGGGTCCCCTCTCTGGCCGGCAGCAGGGATCAAACTCGTGCTGCAGTGGCTGCGGTTTGCCTCACAGTGCATTGCTTAACCCACTGCGCCACCAGGGAGGCCCTATAATGCGTCTTAATAATTCTTTTAGTCTTAAAGTATCCCAGGGATAAATAAACCACAGTCCGAAAAAAACTAGTTTAGAGGGATGAGTTTTAGAGCTGGGAAATCGGTGCATCTTCCCGTTCTTCCCAGTTACTTCAAGTGGCGACCTACTCTGCAAAGGTTCCTTCTTAGCTCGGACTACCAATGGGCTCGTCCCGTCTGGGGAAAGTACAGCGGAGGCCGCAATCTACTCAGAGCAACCCCTGAACGAAATGATAGAAACGCCGCTCCCTTTCTTCCCAAGGAAAAAGTTGCGCGGTTCTGCGGAGACCATGAAGAAAGCCGGAACCTTCGACAGGAACCCAGCGTGGTGGGGAAGGGGAAGCGAGTCGGTGTAACGCGCCTCAGCGGGATCACGTCCGGCGCCGGAGGTGGAGCTCTCGGAGGCCGGAACCGGGTTTCTGGGCTTAGGCTCTTGCTCCTGCAGTGAACGAGGCTGGGCTGACCCTTTCCCCGCAGAAATTAGGCGGCCTTAGGGGGCGTGGGCAGGAGTGTTTGTGTGACACTACTGACTGCGCAGAGGGTGGTGGAGAGGGGCGGTTGTCGGTGCCCGGGCTCTCGGAAGGGACAGATATCGTTGTGACACTGCGGCGACGCCCTGAGGGGATCGGTGTCGGTGTGGCACGGGTGCACGCTGAAGGAGCCGGCAGAACTGGGTGGTCATGGGGATGTGGACGTTTCTGGATGTGCTGTGTGAGATGCCACCCGAGAAGCTTATCTTCGGGGCCGTTCTGCTCTTCTCCTGGACAGTGTACCTTTGGGAGACCTTCCTTGCCCAACGACAGGTGAGCCTTGACCGGGACCACCTTACTCCGACACCTGGCCAGCCCTAGGGCAGCCCCGGCCTCCACCCCAAGTCCCTGGAGGATTGTTGCGGCAGAGCACCAGCCTCGACCCAGCGGAGGGGACCTGGTGTCTCCCACGAATTCTGTAACGTGGTCGTGGGACCTAATCTGATTAGGGCCTTGTGAGTACGAAGTCTGGGCTTTATCAGGATTGAACTCATCTGTTAGCGCCACAGCTTCCTTAGGGTTTGGGGACTCAGACGATCTTTACAATTGGCACTCCTTCAAAGTGAAGATGCCAACATCTGGAACTACATTGGTGTGATTATGCCCAACCACACGATTAGGAGAGATCATTTTGCAGTCCTTCCGAGGACCTGAACTCTTTATTCTTTCCCTGAAAAAATGTCTATGTTTTTTTGCCTGAAGAACAAAATTTTCTTGTTTTTCTTAAAAGTGTCTATTGTTTTAGTTAATAAAGCAGGACAATGGAAAGTGAAAATTAATAGCAATTCCCTGGACATAATTATAACTAACAGTCTGATGAATTAGAGGTCTGAACTTTTAAATGACCTCTTGCTGTTGGTTTGTTTTACCCCCCTCTTCTATTGTTGTCACTGAATTATGTCAACCAGAATGGTTATGGAAACTTTTCTGGTTTTGATGGGCGTATTCCCAAGCAGTACAGCCTTTTTCATCTGCAAATTTCTTCTCTTATTTTACATTGTGCACGAACCTTTAAGCTGGAAATTAAGGTTTTTTATATCTTTGGATGTTTGGTTTTATCTTGATTTCCTTTAGTCAGAGATGTTCGAAGAAGCTTTAAGCTGTGTAGCATGAAGTTATTGGAGGTGATTTTTGGGATAGCTTCATTAGTATAGAATCTTGGAGGCCTAAAGATCTTTTGCATAAAGTAAACATGTATGTACTCGAGATATTGAACAAAAATCTATCTTTAATAATAAGTCCAGTTACAGTAACTACTTTTCCTCAATGTCTTGTTTACTGAGTTGTGCTTTAATGCCTTTTATTGAGGGGTTGGTAAGGTGCACAGTACCATATAGAGAAACTGTTGTGAAACCATTGTGGGAGATACTGTTAATTATTTTGTGTGTGTCTGTTCACTGTATTATGTTCCATGGACTGAAATTACCTTTCATAACTTAATATAGTAAGAATTTTTTTTCTTTCTTGAAGATCTGATAATGTTTACATTCTCTTTAATTTGACTTCTAAATTTAATGGCCAGCTATAATACCAGTTCATATTTATCACTTTGAATATAACCTTCAAATCTGCTCTCTTTAATTTTGTTTTCTATATTGTAGGAAGTGTGTTAGTTATATCTGAAGTGAGTGGTGCCCATTGTGATGTTACAACTTTGGTTTACATATGCAAACTGATGTGTGATGACAACGCTTATTTTCATTTTACCTGGTCAGCTAGCTTCAGATTCTTTTGTTTTGCTATTACTTTCCTGCATCATTTGTTTTAGAGGCCAGTGCACTTGATCAAATACAGTATTTTTGTTTGTATAAAGAGAACTCACCAGGCTTAAGCAATAAGATAATGCTATAAACCATTCAATGTTTGATTACAAATGACAGTTGTAATAATGAATTGGTTTGACTGTTTTATTAAAGTTTTTTGTTCAAAATATTTCAGAGAAGAATATATAAAACAACAACTCATGTACCAATGGAGTTAGGACAGATCATGGATTCAGAAACATTTGCAAAATCTCGACTGTATCAGCTGGATAAAAGTACTTTCAGCTTCTGGTCAGGACTCTATTCAGAGATTGAAGGCACTGTGAGTAATTTATGTTTTGGAGAGACAATCCATCAAATTGTGTAATGATTTGTAATGTTTGTTTTCCTTTGATCCTTGCAGCAGGTCTCTCCCATCTCGCCCACTGCTGCCCTCAGCAGTGTTTCAGTCAATCTGCCTGTTCTGTTCCCCACTCTGTCTCTGGTGACTCCTATTACCTCCCACAACTCTGGCCTGTACCCCAGCTCTTGTATGCATAAATAAATAAATCTTTAAAAAAAAAAAGTCAAGGGCCCGCCCTGGTGGCACAGTGGGTTAAGCAGTGCACTGTGGGGCAGACCGCAGCCACTGCAGCATGAGTTCGATCCCTGCCGCCGGCCAGGGAAGGGACCCACATGGTGTGGCAGAACTCTCCTGCCTCGTCCGCTGCTCCCCTCAGCAGTGTGTTTCTGTCGGTTAAGTCAAAAAAATAAAGATTTACTTACTTATGTATACAAAAACTGAGGTCCAGGCCCGAGGTGTGGGGGATAAGAGGATTCACCAGGGACAGAGTGGGGTGCAGAACAAATGGATTGACTAAAATACAGTGCTGAGGGGAGCAGCAGGTGAGACAGGAGAGGTCTGCTGCGCCATGTGGGTCAGCTCCCTGGCTAGCAGTCGAACTCATGCTCAGTAGCAGCGGACAGCTGCTGGACAGAGAGTTACCCCTTGCGTCACCGGGCAGGTCCAGATACTATAATTTTCTGGCTGAGGCAACATAAGCTGAGGCCTTGTGTAATCACAGGTGTATTATTCATACAGATATGTATGGCAGAGCAGAGCACCCTGAGAGAAAATGCCCAACCTCTATGAGATAACTTGCTACTATTCTTTTTTTTTTTTTAAAGATTTATTTATTTATGCATACAAGCACTGGGGTACAGGCCAGAGGTGTAGGGGGGTGAGAGGATTCACCACAGAGAGC
>JAGFMF010012100.1:4463637-4474505 GCA_019455555.1 Galemys pyrenaicus | reverse complement strand
TCAACAGAAGTACACTGCTGAGGGGAGCAGCGGGCACAGCAGGAGAGGTCTGCTGCACCATGTGGGTCCCCCCCCTGGCCGGCAGCAGGGATCAAACTCATGCTGCAGTGGCTGCGATTTGCTTAGTAGTGTGTTGCTTAACCCACTGCGCCACCAGGGGAGGCCCTTGCTGCTATTCTAATAAAGAACCCACTCAAGAAATGGAATGGCGGGAGAATAGAGTAAGGCAGAGTAGAAAAATTCAGGTTAACAGGAAAAAGGATCAAAGGAGTTGTTCTTCTCCAGTGTCTTGTCTGTTTCAGAGTGAGCAGTATAATTTTTGTGAACCTCATTTTTCTCAAGATGAGAAGTAGAAGGATATTAAGCCATATCATATGATTTGTGACAAAGACTAAATGAGTAACAATGCAAATGAAGAACTTAGTATAAGTGCTTAAACACTTAGCTTTTACTTGGTTATTGAGACTCTTAGGGTCAGCTATTTTGACCTCTTTGAGTTTTAGTTGCCCATTAAATATAACTTACTATAGAAATCAAAGATAAATTACTGTACTCCCTGTCCTGCTTTTAAGACTTGAGTAAAATAATATCTGTAAAAACTTTGGAGTTTTTTTGTTGGAATAATTAGTTCTTTTGTTTTTTTTTAAAGATTTTATTTATTTATGCATATAAGAGCTGGGGTACAGGCCAGAGTCCAGGGAGGCGAGAGGATTCACCAGAGAACAGAGCCTGGGAACAGAACAGGCAGACTGACTGAAACACACTGCTGAGGGGAGCAGTGGGCGAGGCAGGAAAGGTCCGCTGCACCATGTGGGTCCCCCCAGTGGTCAGCAACAGGGATTGAACTCATGCTGCAGTGGCTACGTTTTGCCAGAGGCCGCGGAATAATCAGTTCTTCCTATAGGACATTACTAAGAGCATTTTCAATATAGAGAAACTGTACTGTGCATTGTTTCTCATTCCCCTAAAATATACTAAACAAGATTTGCAATAGCAGTACTTTTTGTATTTATTTGACTCCTTTGCTTCCTTTTCTTTTTTTTTCTTTTGCACAAAACCATTCATAAGATTTTTTTTTCCCCATATCACCATCCCTTGTACTCCTTTGATCCTTTCCCCCCCCTCTCCTTTTTTTTCTTAAGGATGTTCTCTTTTTTTTTAAGATTTATTTATCCATACAAGAACTGGGGTGCAGTCCAGAGGTGTGGGGGTGAGAGGTTCACCAGAGACAGAGTGGGGAGCAGATCTAGTGAATACACTGCTGAGGAGAGCAGTGGCCAAGGCAGGAGAAGTCTGCTGTGCCATGTGGGTCATCTCCCTGACTGGGGATTAAACTCAGGCTGGGCTGCAGTGGCTACAGATTCTTCATAGTGTGGTGCTTAACCACTTGCACCATGAGGGAGGTCCTACCCCATCTCCTTGTTAACCTCAGAAATCTCATTTCATTTATTAGTGTCTGCTAGTTTTATTTTATTTATGCATACAAGAATTGGGGTGTAGGTCAGAGATGAGGGGCATGAGAAGAGTCACCAGAGAAGAGTCACAGAATGGTGAGCAGAACAGGTGGATCTACTGAAATACACTGCTGAGGGGAATAGTGGGCGAGACAAGAGAGGTCTGCTGCGCCTTGTGGTTCAGCTCATGCTACAGTGACTGGTGAGAGCTTGATAGTGCTGAGACTTTAACCCCTACACCATCTGGGAGGCCCTCCAATTTTAGTTCTTAAAGGTAAATCCAGTGTACTTCCCAAAATGGCTGTACCAGTTTATATTCCCACCAATAGTGTAAGAGGGTTCCTCTTTCTTGACCTCTCTAGCACTTGTTATCAGTAGTCTTTTTAACATGTGCCATTCTCACAGATGTCAGGTGGTGTCTCATTTTATCCTCCCAAGAGCAAAAACCCAGGCCAGATGTCTTTACCAGCAAATTCCTTTCCTTTCAAAGAAAAGACAATTTAGGAGTCATAGTCATAGCTTTGTTCATGTCACATTTCTGTCCCCCATTAACTGTGGAGTTTTAAGTTGCTTAACTTTTCTGATCTCATTCCTGACTCATACAGCCATTGTGATTTTCTTAGTAAACTTTTTTTTTCTTAAACGGCTTTATTAAAAATATAATTCACATACCATACAAGTCATCCATATATAATGTATAAAAACCTTTACCAATCTAAACTTTGTATAACTTCAATTAGTGTTTTTTTTCATCTGATTAAATATTTTATCCTAAATGCATACATCTGTATTTTCTTTGGAGATATTTTTTTCTTTATAACATGATCTCATGAGATAGTTGTTAATACTGCCCAAAGTGATCAAAGTCTACTTTTTTTAAAGCTTATTCTTATCTTTGGAGGAATCCCTTATCTCTGGAGACTCTCTGGACAGTTCTGTGGCTATGCTGGCTTTGGAATAGAATATGAGGTATGTAATTCATTAACTACATTTGTCAGTGTCTTTCTTTTTGCATGGCCAACTGTATACTAAAGTTTATATTTTGTCTCCTGCAATATTAGGCTGGCCTCTTCAGTTATATCAAAGGAATGAGTAAACTAATTTTAAAAAGTGGTTTATGCCTAAAGCTGGGTATTAAACTCAGGCAGTCATGGGCCTTCGTAGCGCTGGCAGTGAAACTTAACCTCTAGGCCGCACCAGGGAGGCCCTAAATAAATAAATTTTAAAAAATGAATAAACTGAAAAAAGTTAATGAATTTAAAAAAATATAAATGAGTGGTAACTGATGGAGTTTTGGGTTGATGGGTTTGAAGAGTGGGGTCCTTAGGTTCACTCTGGGAAAGGTTTCACCAGAGCTCCCCTTAGAGCACACAGCGAATTTTGCAGGTGAGTTTCTCCACGAAACAGAAATATTAGTTATATTTAAAAGAGCAGGTTTATTAAGGAAAGGGGAAAAAGAATAAAGAACACTTGTATAGATACAAGTGGGCAGAAAGAGCTGCACCTTTGTGGGGCAGCTTTCGGGTTTATCCTCCTCTTTTGGTAGGGAGGGCCTCATCTTTGTGAGTGGTTAGGTTGTTGCTGATTTTGGACAACCATGCAGAATCAGAGATTCCAGGGTGGGCAATCTCCATATCTTTACCCTCAGGTCTGTGTTCCCAACACTCCCTACAGCAGTCTGATACCAGCTTAATATAGAAAGAGCTTTTTTAAGATTTATTTATGCATACAACAACTGGGGTACAGGCCAGAGGTGTGGGGTGGGGGGTGAGAGGATCACCAAAGACAAAGTGAGGAGCAGAACAGGCATTTTGAATGAAACACACTGCTGAGGGGAGTAGGCAGGACAAGAGAGGTCTGCTGTGCCATGTGGGTCCCCTCCCTAGCCAGGGATTGAACTCCTGTTGTAGTGGCTGCGGTTTGCTTCATAGTGCGGTGCTTAACCCACTGCGCCACCAGGGAGGCCCTCAAAAGAGCTTTTTAAAAAACGACTGCTTTAGAATATTGAGTACATAAAATTCAACAGGAAAATGGACATGGGAAAAATTATACAAAGGCAGAAATTTATATGATCATTAATCACATAAAAATATAATCCATACTGACATCGAGTAACTTTCATACTGTGCCTGTGTAATAAAAGAGGAATTTACTTGTGCCTCTTCTCACAAGTAAACTTTAAGGGTAGAGGTGATGTTTTTAGACTTGTAATACCCACAAAGAACATGCTTGTAATATAATAAGTGAACATTGCTTGTGATCTAGTGTTCACAAGTATTCAGTATAGTAAGTATCCAGTAAATACGTATTGATTTTTTTCACTAATAATTCATTTCAAGATGAATTACAATACAATTTCAAAACTACCATTTTGTTCTTATATTTAGATTACCCAGTCCTTGGTTTTTCTGCTGTTGGCTACACTTTTCAGTGCGTTAACTGGTTTGCCTTGGAGTCTTTATAATACTTTTGTCATAGAAGAAAAGCATGGCTTCAATCAACAGGTATAATAGAGAATGCAGATGTTCTCTGTAAATCTGTAAATCTTTAGTGCTTTTGTTCTCCTTTGGAAATAATAGAAACAATTTACTCTTTTAGAGTATGAATTGAGAATAAAAGAAACTACAGGTAAGGTAAAGATCATAGTTTAAAGTCTTGCCGGAAACTTTTCTAAATCATTGTCTAATGCTTTTCAGCTAATAGTATTTAAATGACTTTAAATAACATTTAAATGTAAAAAGCAAGACTGACTGTCTTAAGCTACATACTGTGATATAATATTGTCTTTCTGCTTGTTAACTTTGAAAATTGTTCTAATTATGTATCCTTTGTATTAACTAATAGTTATTTAAAAAGCAGTTTCTCAGTTACTTTTGATAATGTTTTCTTCTTTTCAGACTTTGGGGTTTTTTTTGAAAGATGCAATCAAGAAATTCATTGTAACTCAGTGCATTTTATTGCCTGTGTCTTCACTTCTACTTTACATTATTAAAATTGGAGGTGACTATTTTTTTATTTATGCCTGGCTCTTCACCTTAGTTGTTTCTCTGGTGAGTAAAATCTGAGTTTCATTTTTTTACTAAAGTTCTTTAATATGATAATTGTGATATAATCTTCACTAGCATATAAACAGTTGTTAAGATGCAGATGAAGTATAAATTGGTGCAATACAAATTCCTCATTTAGTTTTTGCTTTTGAGTGTAGAGCAGAAGAGTGGACAATAGATTTTCTTCTCCTTATGCTGACATAGATCCTAGAAGCTAGTTGTTAGTTAATGAACCAGTTGTCAGACAATTTGGAGCTGTGCATTTGTGAGTTGCCATCAGAATGGATGATTCAATTTGAATATTGAGTGACACTTGACTGAGCTCTAATTTGTGCTGCAATGGCTGAAGATAACTTCATAGTACTGAAACTTTTTTTTTTTTAAAGATTTATTTATTTATGCATACAAGCACTGGGGTACAGGCCAGAGGTGTAGGAGGTGAGAGGATTCACCACAGTGAGTGGGGAGCAGAACAGGCAGATCAACGGAAGTACACTGCTGAGGGGAGCAGCGGGCACAACAGGAGAGGTCTGCTGTGCCATGTGGGTCCCCTCCCTGGCCGCAGCAGGGATTGAACTCATGCTGTAGTGGCTGCAGTTCACTTTATAGTGCGTTGCTTAACCCACTGCGCCACCAGGGAGGCCCATAGTACTGAAACTTAACCTCTTGCTCCACCAGTGAGGCCCCAAGTCATAGTTATTTTGAAGAGAGGATTAAATTTAGGAGGGACAACAAAAAGATAGCACATAGGGGTCTCCCTGATGGTGCAGGGATTAAAGTCTCAGAGCTATCTATTGCCAGCCACTGCGGCATGAGTTTGATCCCTGGCCAGGGAGGTGACCCACATGGCATAGCAGACCTCTACTGTTTCACCCACTGTTCCCCTTCACAGTGTGTTTCAGTGGATCTGCTTGTTCTGCTCCACACTGTCTCTGGTGAACCTCTCGCTACTGTACTACCTTTGGCCTGCATCCCAGTTCTACTCAAAAATAAATAAATGAAAATCTTTAAAAAAAAAAAAAAAAAAAGGATAGCACAAGAGTGAAGCTCTAGCAATTAATTTTTAACAGACTTCAGATCTTCTATGGTTAAACTAAAAGGCACAATTCCAGGTTATTATGATGGGATTATGAAGTGTCAGCCACCTCCAAGATAGTTTTGAATGGATCATTTGGCTTTTCAATTCTTATCACCTAGAGACTACTGATTTTTATTTAATTCATCAGATACTGAGCACATATTATCTGGTACTATTTGGGGTTGGAAAAACCAGAGCAAATAAGACTATTCTGATATTCTGAAGACCAGAATCACAGAGTTGTTTTAATAGAATCAGTCTGTATAATGAGTAGTTTTTCTTTGAAAACATATTCATAGGTGTTCTGACATTTATTTTTCAGGTACTTGTCACAATCTATGCTGATTATATTGCCCCTTTATTTGACAAATTTACACCTCTTCCCGAAGGAAAACTTAAACAAGATATTGAAGTAATGGCAAAGAGTATTGACTTTCCTTTGACTAAGGTGTATGTTGTTGAAGGTAAGACTACCTAGAGATGAGACTCATTTATTCAACTGGTTTGTTTTATTTGAGTATCTTATTTGTAAATTTTAATGAAGGATTAATCAGGTTTTAAAAATTTATTATTTAAAGGTTAAGGGTTTACATTTTGGCTTTTTATGATTTATAGGAATTGATGACATAAGCCAGAGATAGAAGTTGATGGCCTGATGCCAGATCCTGCTTTTACCTGCAGCTGGGCTTGGTCAGCTTTACTGTTGTTTTTAATTTTTGGCCAAGACCTTTGTTACTGTTATGTCATGCCTGTTAGACTTGTTTATTCACTTGTTACTTACCTGACTCCTTTACGTGATTGAGTTGAACTCACATAGATTCCATTTAGCACTAATTTGGGAACTAGTAAAACCAATGTTATTGGCATCGTCTTCTGCCACAGAAACCCCAGTGTTCTGAAGGTGTGCTGACTTTACCAGCAGATCCCAAAAACTTGTATCACTGGGTAGATCAGGTTCACTGACTGTGTTTTTGTTGTTTTTTTTTTTTTAAATGATTGGTTGTAGAAGTTAAGCTTGCTTTTAGCTTTCATGAAACTACTCAGATATCAAGGAGGCCTATAAAGATGTAGAGGAATACTGTAGTATGGCACCATGACTCTGAGAATCTATATTAAAATCCATGTAAATGAATGAGACTGCTCACCAGCTGTGGGATCTTTGACAGATCACCTTTACCCCTCTTAAGTTTAGTTTTGCTTCCTCTAAGCCATGGTTTGACAGATGTTTTCTGTAAAGTACTATATAAGTAAATATTTTAGGCTTTGAAGGTCAGATGGTCTCTGTCAAAACTATTCAGCTTTGTCATTTTAGTAAAAGCTACCATCGATATTACATAAACAAATGAATATAGCTGGGTTCTAATAAAAGTCTAAAAATAAGCAATGGGTTGGATTTGACTTGTGCCCTTTTGTCCTCTCCACTATCCCAATGAGAACCAGCTATGTAAGATGAAGGAGCATTACTGAGAGTAATGGCAGGGTGAGGGAAGAACAGAGATGATCACAGCTGGAAAGGATGAATTAACAGCAACTAGAAGAGTATAGAAATCTCAGACATGTAGTAACTAAGGCTGTAAGCTTGACAGAAAGTACAATTTGAACATTCTGTAGAGAAATGGTAGAAAAAAGCCAATTCATACTTCATTAAGCCTCTGAGATCACTACTGTCTTAGGTAATTTTAAACTAGTAGCACACTAATCTCTAGCACAATAGAACAATCTCTGAGGGACTGTCACTCAAGGGGCAAACTAAGTTGCTGATTACTTGTTATAATCAGATAACAAACAACAGCTGATGATATCACAGTAGAGGTAATTGATAAGATGTATGTTGTAAACCATTGATGCTCTATGAGTTTAGATGAAATAGGGAAAGCTACATGGAAGATTATAACTTGAGCTATAATTTGTTTGGGGGACATGCATTTCACAGGTCAGCCTTTATACTTAATAGGCTTGGGTTTCAATTCCAGCTCAATCACAAAGTTACCTGCGTGACTTTCGGCAACCTATCTTTGCTAGACAAGTTTATTCATTTATGATAAATGGTTTTTAGTAACTGTCCTCATAAATATTATGAGTGAATGAGCTGTTACTAATAATAGTAACATGCCATATGAATTTGGGGATATTTAGTGAAACCAAGATTCCTTCCCAAAAAATATTAGATAGCAAGTGCTGTGCAGAGAATTAAACTAGTATGATGTGATGCAGAATGATGATGATGACTGATTCTTCAGATTGGGCCATCCGGGGAGATCTCTTTTTTCATTCTCTTTCAAATGAATTTAAGCTGAGACATAAAGGAAGGTGCCCACCTGCTACAATCAATGGAGATCTTTATAACTTTAGGAAACAGAAGTAAGTCCAGTGTGACTGCAGTATATTAGGAGAGTGTTCTGTGTGAAGTCTGGGATATAGGCAAGATTCAGATCATGAAGACCTTTGTAAATCAGGACAAAAGACTTGGGTTTTCTTTATTTTTTTTTTAAAGATTTTACTTATTTATGCATTTAGAGCTGGTGTATAGGCTAGAGGTGTGGGAGGTGAGAGGAGTCACCAGAGACAGAGCGGGGAGCAGAACAGGTAGATGGACTGCTGAGGGGAGCAGCGGGCGAGGCAGGAGAGGTCTGCTGCGCCATGTGGGTCCCCTCCCTGGCCAGGGATCAAACTTGCGCTGCTGTGCCACAGATGCTTCACAGTGAGGCGCTCAACCCACCGTGCCACCAGGGAGGCCCCTTTTATTTTATTTTCAAGGGGGAAATGCCATTGTATTATTTTTTTTAAAGATTATTTATGCACACAAGAGCTGGGGTACAGGCCAGAGGTGTGGGGGGGGTGAGAGGATTCACCACAGAGAGCGGGGAGCAGAACAGGCAGATCAACTGAAGTACACTGCTGAGGGGAGCAGCGGGCACAGCAGGAGAGGTCTGCGGCGCCATGTGGGTCCCCTCCCTGGTCGAAAGCAGGGATTGAACTCGTGCTGCAGTGGCTGTGGTTTGCTTCATAGTGCGTTGCTTAATCCACTGTGCCACCAGGGAGGCCCCGCCATTGAATTATTTAGGCAGGAGAATGACATGGTCAGGTTTGTATTTTTTAAATATCTCATTTATTTATGGTGAAGAGATTGTAGCTGAAGGCAAGGATAGAAGCAGGAAGAGCATTGAGAAGGTTGTCACAGTAGTCCAGATAGGAGAGAATGGTAGTTTAGACTAGGATGATGGTAACTGAAGGAAACAAATGGATACATTTGAACTGTGTTTTAGAAGTAGGGTTGAAGAAATTTTCTAACACATTACTTGTGAAGGAATAAGGGGAAGAGGGAGACATCTTAGATAATGGCATAGATTTTTGGCCTGAGCAATTAGATATTAGATATATATCAGTAAGATGGAAAAAAAATGAGAGAATAGGTTTGTGAGGAATTAAGTTGGATCTGTTAACATTTTGAGATAGTAACCATTGTATTAGTCAGAATTCTGTAAGAAATCAATGCCAAATGTGACTTATTTAAGCAGAAAAATTATTTTTTAAAGATTTATTTATTTATGCATATAATAATTGGGGTACAGGCCAGAGGTGCAGGAGGGTGAGAGGATTCACCAGAGACAGAGTGGGGAACAGAACAGGCAGATCTACTGAAACACTGCTGAGGGCAGCAGTGGGCAAGATGGGAAAGGCCTGCTGCATGGATCAAACTCATGCTTCATAGTGGGTTGCTTACCCCATTGCTCCACCAGGTAGGCCCTAGCAGAGAAAAATTCCTTTTTTTTTTTTTTAAAGATTTATTTATTTATGCATACAAGCACTGGGGTACAGGCCAGAGGTGTGGGGGGGGGGGGAAGGTGAGAGAATTCACCACAGACAGAGCGGGGAACAGAACAGGCAGATCAACAGAAGCACACTGCTGAGGGGAGCAGCAGGCACAACAGGAGAGGTCTGCTATGCCATGTGGGTCCCCTCCCTGGCCGGCAGCAGGGATCGAACTCGTACTGCAGTGGCTGCGGTTTGCCTCACAGTGCATTGCTTAACCCACTGCGCCACCAAGGAGGCCCCAGAGAAAAATTCTTTATTGAAACAACTTTTGATGCCATACATGGTCACCAGGTAAGTTATGTCTAGCAAGCTTGGAAAATAGACTGTTCCATAGGGAGACAAGGGACTCAGTCACACTGTAGAACAAATCTGATGAGAACACTGATGTTACTTCCTTCTCTGTGGGATGCGGGAGAAGGAATACGTATGCCATTAGCACCTGCAGAAGTAATTCCTCACTGCCCTGCTTCTTTGAGTAATTGACTATTATAGTTCCACAGTCCATGCATCTGATGAGTTAGAGCATGGGGCTAGCTGCTAGGGATGCCAGGGAAGCAAATATTTGGCTTTTTCAATTTCTCAAATGAGATATGGTCTCTCATAAGACTCCCATGGTGTGAGATTCCCTAGACTCTGAAAGAAGATTTCAGTACTGGGAAGGAGAAATCATGCATAAGATGTAAACAACAAAGAGACAATCTAGGCATCCATATGGAGGTACAGCTATGTCAAATAGGCAGCTGGATATGAGAGTCTGGACTTCTAGAGAGAGGGCAGGGCTGAGACATTGATGTGGAAATAGCAGGCACATGGTGTTTAATGCTTTGGAGGAGACTGTCCAGAGAAGAGAAAGGTACCCTGGTTAGATTCCGCAGGGAAGGGAAGCCAGCAAAAGAGGCTGAGAAGAGAAAACTATTAAAGTAGGAAAGTGGTATCTCAAAATCCAGAAGTGTTTCAAGTAAGGAGTGGTCATCTGTGTCCACTACTGCGGAGGGCTCAATCGAGGTGAGATGTCATAAACAAGAAATGAAGACACAGGTGGCAGTGCCTTACATTTGCATAGGTGATTTTTGATTTTCAGAGTTCTTAAATACTTAATATCTCATGTGGGGATAGTTAATACATTCAGTAAACAAGCTTTATTATACCTGTACTACATACCATGCACAGAGATACAAAAACTTTACATGTGGTACAGGAACTCTTAAATTTTACTGAGTATGAGAATTCCCTAGAGAGGGACCTCCCTGATGGCACAGTGGGTTACGCAACACACTATGAAGCAAACTGCAGCCACTGCAGCATGAGTTCGATCCCTGCTGCTGGCCAGGAAGGGGACCCACTTGGAGCAGCAGACCTCTCCTGCCTCGCCCACTGCTCCCCTCAGCAGTGTGTTTCAGTCTGCCTGTTCTGCTCCCCACTCTGTCTCTGGTGAATCCTCTCACCGCCCTGGACTCTGGCCTGTACCCCAGC
>JAGFMF010012100.1:4450404-4463587 GCA_019455555.1 Galemys pyrenaicus | reverse complement strand
GGACTCTGGCCTGTACCCCAGCTCTTGTGTGCATAAATAAATAAATCTTTAAAAAAAAAAAAAAAGAATTTCCTAGAGAGCTTATTAAATGACAGATTCTTTTTTTTTTTTTTTTAAGATTTTATTTATTTATGCACACAAGAACTGGGGTACAGGCCAGACGCATGGGAGGTGAGAGGATTCACCAGACAGAGCAGGGAACAGAACAGGCGGATCAACTGAAACAGACTGCTGAGGGAAGCAGCGGGCATGGCAGGAGAGGTCTGCTGAGCCATGTGGGTCCCCTCCCTGGCCGGCGGCAGGGATCGACCTCGTGCTGCGGTGGCTGCGGTTTGCTTCATAGTGTGTTGCTTAACCCACTGCGCCACCAGGGAGGGCCCTAAATGACAGACTCTTGAGGCAGCTCTCCTGCCCGCCTGTGACTACACAAGTGGCTCTTTTTCTTTCTCCTTTTCCTAATAAGCCTGTCCTTAAAAAAAAAAGACATCCTTGAACTCTAGTCCCACAGATTCTGACTTAGTAGATGCTTCTCGTATTTACTTCTAATAAATGCACCTAGGTGATTTTAGTTATAGGTATTCCTTGGGCTACTCTTTCAGTACTCTTGGATCAGTGGGAGATATTAAGATACTAATTTCTCTTTATATGCATATAATCTGCATACTTCCATGAATAACTTCAGGCAACTTCTGAGATATATTTTAATTAGTAAAAATTAGAATTAAAGAAGATGGTAAATCAAACAGTATTACAAATTAGATTTTTTATGTAGTCCTTAATCCAATCCAACGATCTGGATATTGGCCGCTACTATATTAGGAACATCAAGTTCCTTACTGATCTATTTACACAACTAATATATGGCAGAGCTAAGATTTGAGCCCAAAGTCTGCTCTTAACCAGTAAGTTGTAGGGTATTTAGAAAAATACAAGGAAGAAAATAAAAATCAACCATAGTTCAGCTTCTGCTAACTACGGTTTAAAACTTAAGTATTTTTCCCAGTCTTTTTAAAAAGAACTTTCTTTTTCTGATAGAGAAATAAATTTATTTTAAAAGCTTTGGGAAAAAGAAAAATATAAAAGAAGGAAAAAAAATACATAGTTCTAGAACCCAGTAGTAAACAATTCAGTATTCTGACATATTTAATAGACTTATATTATGCTTTTCTATTTACATATAACTTTTCTCATGACAGTAATGGAATGTTACATATATGAAGTGTTATATATCCTCATATATTTGTCAGCTTTTTCCTGTTAAAATTTTTCAAAAGTATAATAATTTTTTGACTGCTTAAAATTCCATTTCATAGTTTCATAATATAATCCTTCCACTACTGTTGCATATATAGGTTTCACTTTTTTACTTATTGTTATAAAATTGCAGTGAGCATAAATACTTGTTGGTAAGACTATAGAGAACTAGACATTCCATTGTTAGTGATTTTGTTGATAAAATTTTCATCAGTATTAAACAATTTGAACATGTAAATGTTCTTTTCGGTAATCACTTTCTAGGAGTATCCAAAGGACCCCAAACTTTTTAATTATTTTCCATGCTTTGAACTCTCTTTTTCTTAGGATCTAAACGCTCTTCCCACAGCAATGCTTACTTTTATGGCTTCTTCAAGAACAAGAGAATAGTTTTGTTTGACACTCTACTAGAAGAGTATTCTGTACTAAACAAAGACACCCAGGAGGAATCTGGCACGGAACCCCACAATGATGGCGAAGGGGACAGTGAAGAAATAAAAGCTAAAGTTAAAGTGAGTTCTTTTTTCCCTAAGAGATTCTGACTTAGTTTTTATAAATAGTTCCTTTAGCAATTCAGTATCAATTTCTATATAGTTAGTGTTGAATTCAAGAAGACTGAACATAAGGAAACTAAAACACCATGGCCCTTTTATGATTCTGGCCTTTGGGAAATTATCACTGTTATTATCTGCTACCTAACAACCTTACCTTGTAAGATGTTCCAGAATGTACACAATAAGACTAAGAGCATAAACTAGAAAATTTTAGGATTGTAAACAATCTTGAAAATAGGGACATTATATATAATATATATATTCCTGGTAAGTTTCTGATCAAAGTCCCACAAGCAGGAAAAAGAGGAGAGAAATACCTAATTTTTAACTTCATTGATTTGTAGTAATTACAATGGAGAGGCATGGCTTTGAGTCCTAGTTCTGTCATTTAGTAGCTGTGTGACCTTAGGTACATTATGTAATTTATTTAAAAAATGTTTATAAAATGTTATACTCTGTGCTTTTTTTAAAAAAATATATATTTATGCATTCAAGAACTGGGGTACAGGTCAGAGGTTTGAAGGATTCACCAGAGACAGAGTGGGGAATAGAACAAGCCAATCTACTGAAATACTGCTGAGGGGAGCACTGGGTGAGACAGGAGAGGTCTGCCACACCATGGGTCACCTGACCTGGGCACGAACTCCTGCTGCAGTGCTGCAGTGGCTACAGATAGCTTCGTAGTGCTGCGACATAACTCGTTGTGCCAACAGGGAGGCTTCTGTGCTGAGATACTTTCTTTGACACTAAGAATATAAAAATAAAGAAGCAAATCTGGTGTTTAAGATGCTTATAGTTTGAAGAGGAGAGAGTCATATAATCAGAGTACAATATAATTGCTACAGTGAAGCTATCTATATATACTAGAGGCAGTGAGGGCACCAGAGAAGATATTTCTTAAATCTGACAGAGTCTGAGAAAACTTTTATGAATCCTTTCCTACATGAGGTTAGCTGCTGCTAATTATCAAGCAGTAAATAAGAGTATGATGTATGCATGTGGTGGAAGTTTAGGAAACAGGTTTATCCAGCTGCTACTGATCACTACGTACTACACAGTGGTGGATGCAAGGGTAGTTTTCAGTCTGGAGGATGTAGAGAAAATGAAGCATTACATTTTTAACAAATTTAAAGAAGCATACTAAAATTTTATCGGAGAGGGCTTCCCTGGGGGCACAGTGGGTTGAGCGCCGCACTGTGAAGCATCCGCTGCTTGATCCCCCGGCCAGGGAGGGGACCCACATGGTGAGGCAGACCTCTCCTGCCTCGTCCGCTGCTCCCCTCAGTGGTGTATTTCAGTCGATCTGCCTGTTCTGCTTCCCACTTTTATCTGGTGAATCCTCTCACCTCCCACCACTCTGGCCTGTACCCCTGCTCTTGTACGCATAAATAAATAATAAATTAAAAATCTTTTAAAAAATTTTATCGGAGAATCCGTAGTATATACTGGGAAGCAGCATAAACATAACAGCTTAAAGGATTTTATGTCCTTTAAAAATGAGGCCAATGATACCTGCCTTATAATAGTGGAGATTAATGAACTGTATGTAAATTACTCTGTGTGTGTGTGTGTGTGTGTGTGTGGTGTTTGGTATATTGACCATTAAGGAATACAGGCTATTCTAATTATTATTATTAAACAAAACAGCCATGTTTTTGCACATAACTAACATAATAGAAATGTTAATAAACATCAGTAACAAATCAGTAACCCAGCTAACCATAAATAACTTAGTCTTATTTTTCGTGATCTTTCTAAACTGTCAGTTTTTTCATTATTCTCTTCTTATTGGATAGGCATTATTTATCATTTTTTTGCTGTTAAAGCAATTTTTGCAGTGAATATCCTTGTATGTAGTTCTTCAGTTGCAGATATTAATTTTTCCTTAGGATTAAATGTCTGTTAATTAGTGCTTTAATTTGTTACTCCTTTTTAATGGTCATACCCTGAAGGTAAAGGTACTTGTGTATCTTCTAGCCATTTAAAGAACTAGGTTAGTTATCTCATTCTTTTCTTTCTCTACCAGATGTACTCTGACCTAAATTCCAATATTTAAAAGGAAAAGAGATGATAAAAATTTAAGTAGCATCTGGCAAATTGCTTTAATATATTTTTTTCATGCATCTTTCCAGCCTCTTAAAGTGGTGATTTTTTTTTAAGTGGTGATTTTCTGTTAAAAAGAAGATTTGGTGAAGGAAGGGGAAATTGATAGAACATTTAGATTCTCATAAATCTTGTTGCCTCTTTTCCAATTAGGTTGCATCCTTCTAAGCAATAATAAAAACAAAATCGATTCCATTTTCAACTATTTTTTTGTATTTTACCTTTTAAGTAATTGTGTTTATTTCAAAATTTGCAGCCTTTACTTTGGAGGATATATCTAATTACTCAATGCAGGATGCTTTATGTGTCAGTAGATCAAATTTGCTTACTATTTTGTTCAAATCTTTATATATTTATTGAGAGTTAACATTCTCTACTATGATAAATTTCAAAAATTTTTTAAATATCTCGATTTTGAATTAACATATTCTGAGGCAGTGGTATTAGGTACATGCAAATTTAGAATTAAAATATCCTGGTAAATTGAACCCATTTTTACTCTGTTATGACATTTTTTTATTTATGCTTTTTGCCTTTCAGTCAATTTTGTCTTGCTATTAATATAGCTATACCAACTTTCTCTTGGTTAATGTTTGCGAAATGTCGTCCCATTACTTAATATTGAGATAAAATTCACCATTTTAAAATGTACAATTCAGTAGTTTTTATTCTAGTCATAATTTCATGTAGCTGTCACCACTGTCTTTTGTCCTTTCGCTGTCCTTATATTTTCGATGTCTTGTGGACTTAGCATATAGGTGACATTTACAATTTCAGGGTTTTTTTTTTAAGATTTATTTTATTTATTGATGCATACAGGAACTGGGGTATAAGCCAGAGATGTAGGGCATGAGAAGATTCACCAGAGACAGAGTGGGGAATAGAGCAGGTGGATCTATTGAAATACACTGCTGAGGGGAGCAGCAGGCAAGACAGGAGAGGTCTGCTGCATCATGTCAGTCAGTTCCCTGACTGAAGATCGAACTCATGCTGCAGTGCCTAGTGACAGCTTGATAGTGCTGAGAATTTAACCTTTGTACCACCAGCGAGGCCCTCCCAGTTCTTATTTTAGCCACCATCCTCATTTCTCCCAGTTCCTAAAGTGTGTATTAGTTCCCAAGCCCTTTGAAGACTCTGGGGTGGGTGTAAATTAGCTGGTTCTGCTTCCTCCTCTGCTGGCTTGAGAGTCATCTTTCTGTAGTCTGCTTAGTCTGTCATCATTTGTCCCAAAGTGATTTCAGAGAGTTTTCGTTAAGTGAATGAGCGGTTTTTTATAAAAATCTGATTATATTTAAATTAGAATTTAAGAAGGACTCTTACTAGAATAAAGTTTGTAAACTTTTTGAAGATTTAAAAAAAAATTTTATTGCAATAACATTTGGTTTACATCATTGTATTAATAATTTATTTTCAATTTGTTCTTTGATTCAGAATAAGAAACAAGGATGTAAGAATGAGGAGGTGCTTGCTGTATTAGGTCATGAACTGGGGCATTGGAAGTTGGGACACACAGTCAAAAATATCATCATTAGCCAGGTGAGTTTGGAGTGTCAGTTCTCTTTTTAGGGTATGATGGTCAATTGGAAGTATGGCAGACATGAGAGAGAACTCAAGACACACTTTATAGCCAACCTACTTGACTTTTCAACATCGCTCCCTAAATTACTACGTGTGTGACCTTAGCCAAGTTTGTGAATCTATTTGTACCTTATTGAAGTCCCTTATTAAAAGATAATTCATCATAGGACTAATGTAAAAATTAAATTAATATATTGTAAGAATTTGGAGCAGTATCTGAGATGCCATAAGTACTACATAAGTGTTTATTATTATCACCATCATCATCATCATCATCCATGATCTTCATAGGAACCGTGAAGATCAAAAGAAGTGATTTTCAATAAGTTGGACATTAAAATGATCTTTTAAAAACATCTTTTTCTTATTTGAAAGTCATTATACATCCTTTGAAAAGCAATTGAGAAATATAATAAATAACAAAGAGGAAAGAAACAATTCCTATTCCATTTTCCACAGTAATCATGCCTTTAAACCAACAGTGACCAGTTTTCAAGCCTCAAGTAAAATAGCACTGTATCTTGTTGACTGATTCTGAATATACATGACTGTAATTAAGTCTTAAGTGGGTTCAAGAATTAATTCCTTGGCTTAAAGCTATGTTGTTTGAGTATATAGCAAGCAGTAAGACATTAATAAATTCAATGCAAGTTCAGTATAAGTATTAGTCTAATAAGGAAAATCACTCCCCTTTAATGAAGGAAGGGGTTCAGTGTACTCGTGTATTTTGAATCTCATTCTAAACTGGCAGCTTTTTGAGTCATCTGGTAAACTGTTTGGAACAACACTGTTAAATATGGTATAAGTGGCCTCTAAGATCCTAATCTGCTAAGGGAAAAAAAGAATGGTATTTGTTCTCCAACTTTACTCCAGGGGTTTTATTTTGTGGTGGAATTTTAATGGCTCCCCCCCCCCCCCCCATTTATTGTTANTGGTGGAATTTTAATGGCCCCCCCCCCCCCCCCCATTTATTGTTAGAGATAGAGCTTCATTTTCCTTGGCCCTTTCTAACTCTTCAGTATAGTTCAGTGTAATTCCTAAAGAAAATTCAAAGGAAGCCTGTTTCTTTAGTGCTTCCACATGAAGTTCAGGTGGAAGACCTTTCTCTTGCTTGTGGTCCAGCACAAACAAAGCCAGCATCCATTTGGCCCTTTCTTACAGAAAGAAAGGGCCACTTACTAGTTGCTACTGACCACTTTAAATCCTTAATCATAGGAAACTCCACTTAAGTATATCCTTATAGAAAACTATAGTTTATATGTTCTGAGAAATTTGATGTTCCTTTCCAATAAAAGTGAAACTATTAAAGCGCCTAAGTAGCTTTTCCATGATCATGCAAACTCTATTCTTAAATTACACCATGGTGTTCTGTTCCACTTTCTTGGCACTTCTGATCCCATGGTGAAATCCCCTTGGTACTGACTTAGAATTTTTTTACCTATTTTTCCAGATGAATTCTTTCCTGTGTTTTTTCCTGTTTGCTGTATTAATTGGTCGAAAGGAGCTTTTTGCTGCATTTGGTTTTTATGACAGCCAGCCCACCTTAATTGGACTATTGATCATCTTCCAGTTTATTTTTTCACCTTACAATGAGGTAATGTATAGTCTTTGGGGTAATACTATCTCATATATACCCCTGTCTGCTTCAGATTTTGAGCCTAAAAAAAGTAAAACTGTATAATTTTAGTAAGTGGATGAAACAAAGTCTTTTAGTCCTTTCGTTACTTGCCAGTACAGGAAAGCTACAGAAAACCCAGTCCCAAATAAACAAATGTTTGTGTACCATTAGAGGGAAAGTGGAGGGTTAGATTATACTGTGAAAACTGTGAAAAACACATACTTCAGAGACTTGATAGATGGAGGTGAACTAGTGGAATGCTATGTTCTAGATCACATTTTCACCAGCCTTCTGTGTGTGACCTTCCAAATTAAAGATAACTAGCATTTCTGATCTCCATCTTTTCATCAAAAAAAATAGGAATAAGGTAATGACCTTGTGGGAGTGTTGGAGAACATGTGAAGTGCCTCTTGCAACATTCTCAAAAATTGTGTTTTTTGGTAACATTAACATTCATTTGGATATATGTGTTTCTGATCTATTTTGGGGAAAATACTCAATTTGTAATAATTCCACACCCTTGATACTCTAAACACTGAGCATCTTTCTTTGACCTACTCTTATTTTGAACTGAATGAACTTCCTTTGCAGTCTTAGCTCATGAAAGCTTCAGTGACAGTCAGAAGATTGGCAATGATGAAAACATTTTTATTTACTCTTTCAGGTTCTTTCTTTTTGCTTAACAGTCCTAAGCCGCAGGTTTGAATTTCAAGCTGATGCATTTGCCAAGAAACTTGGGAAGGCTAAAGACTTATATTCTGCATTAATCAAACTAAACAAAGATAACTTGGGATTCCCTGTTTCTGACTGGCTGTTCTCAATGTGGCATTACTCTCATCCTCCGCTGCTAGAGAGACTTCAGGCTTTGAAGAGTTCAAAACAAGACTGAGTTGCCCAAGGTCTGCAACTAAAAACATTTTTGATTATTTCTGTCCTGGCAGCATGTTCCGGCTCTTGATGTTTTTAAATGTTTGTTGTTTGTTGTTTTGGTTTTTTTAAGACAAATTATTAAGTATGGAAAAGTCCAGATTTAAAGATGTTTAATATCTCATTTCAAAAATGATTTTAATACTCCATTTCTTAAAACATTAGATGAAATTTTGAGGCTTAATGTTTTTTTTAAAGGCATAGTTTTATCTTTAACATGTAATTTACTATCAACTTGTAAAGTTATCCAAGAAAATATAAAACTTGTTTTATTGACATGCTTATATGGCATCTGCATATAAGGTATTTGGGGGCATATGTTTAAAAGCGGGAACACCACCTTCATAGTCCTCTCTGTAAGGCAGGGACAGTGGTTTGAATCATTGTGTCCGTACCTAAGTTGTGACTTGTTTTTACTTTTGTGCTGTTAGGATTTTACCTGGCCAATCAGTGTTCTAAATAAGGAAGAAAGTTAATAATTGTTAAGACTGATATTATTTCAGTGATGGTTCAGATATGCTTTATGTTCACTGAAGGTTCTCCATGCTCTCTTGCTACACTCTGATCAAGGGTTTTCAGTAGTGCTCTGAAATGAGAAATTATGTACAAAATGTTTTAAAACTTTCGGCTTTGTTTTTGCTCTTTAGACAGTCTCAGTTTTTATCTTTCCACCTGGTGGGTATGATCCCACTAGGGGTAAACTAATATTTTTCAAAACATTCAACTTTTCTGACTCAGCTTTTATCCAATGAATAGTTAATAATAATAATAAAAATTCACTTAGCAGGAATTGCCATCTTGAACAGATTTTGCTATTTTAAAATAGTGTAATGTGGAAAGAAGAAATGACATTTTAAGAGACATAAGGGTTAAATACTGATGATTCTTTAATGATATTACAGGAAAAAATATAGTTTTCTATATTTCTTCAAGGACAGAAGAGTTTGTTTTTATTTTTGTAGTTTTCATTAGTAAGTCATAACTACTGTTCAATCAGATCTGGTTCCATTTTTGAAAATTATATTTCTTATATGTAAATAATTTTTATTTTCCAAGCAAATGTCATTAAAGATTTCTTTTCCAGTTTTGAAGCTGTGTGTTCAACTGCTTCAAATCTCTGTCCACTTTCTGAATGAGAACTTACTTTGTGCCTAGTGCTTCCGCCCACTGGTAATGTTTACCTACTAGGCATTTATTCCAAAGTGGAATCAACTGTATACCCTGGTATCTACCAAAAAGTATTTTACTCAGCTGATACTTAGGTGATGTGATGTCTTCTCATGGATGACATTAAAAATAAAGATCTAGGTTAGTAATGCATTATTTATTTTCATAAGGCTAAAGAGGAGTAGTCCTGGGGTTTTTTTTATCAAGCACCCTTTATCTGTGAATTCATGCTGTGATAACTGCCTTTCCTTCCTTCTGTGCCTTTAAATACAAATTTTGGTTCTGCACAACTGAAACATTAAAAATTGCCAATGCAGATTGATGTACTTTGTCTTAATTTGGTAAAATTTGTGTGTTGTTACTTAGATGTATGTGTAGCACCCTAGAGGAACTGAGTGCTAATACTTGAAGAGTAGTGTGAGGAAACAGCCCTAATGCGGAGTGACGTCAGCACCATCACAATGGCTCACTTGCAGGGTCTTCCTCAGTGCTTCTTCATGCTCTGCTCAGAGGATCACCAGTTCTTACTGATGTTTCCTCAGAAGCCTCGTTAGGAACCATTTCTTCTCCATTTCATATCTTCGAATTGTCTTGGGCCTGTCTGGTCTGCTTCAGCTGCCTCTTTGTTCTTCCTTGTTTGTGGCAACAGAAGTAGACTTTTATTTATTTTTTAAATTTTTAAAAAATATTTATTTATGTATACAAACACTGGGGTACAGGCCAGAGGTGTGGTGGGGGGTGGGGGGTGAGAGGATTCACCAGAGACAGAGTGGGGAGCAGAACAGGCAGATCTACTGAAATACACTGCTGAGGGGAGCAGCAGGAAAGGCAGGAGAGGTCTGCCTGTGCCATGTGGGTCACCTTCCTAGCCAGAGGCAGGGGTCAAACTCGTGCTGCAGTGGCTATGATTTGCTTCATAGTGCATTGTTTAACCCACTGCACCACCAGGGAGGGCCCAGAAGCAGACTTTTAATCTATGATTGTTTTGACCTGTTTACCTACAGTTCATGGCATAGGGTTGAACAGAGGATACTGTTAAGTTCCTGAGGTACTAAGAAATCCGGGGAGAGGCCAGACAAGGTGGGAAAGGGGTGGCACTCTGTACTCTAAAACTGGCAGACGCATAGGGCAGAACCACGCAGAGCAAGGCCTCAGGTAAAATAGCACAACCTCAGTAGAGTGGATTTCTGAATCTAAGGCAGAATCTAGTTGTGTGTCTGTACTTCACTTACCTGGCTTGGCCCTTTGTTGAAGTCTGAGAAATCTTAGTAAATTCTACCTCTGTTTATGATAGTAGCAGAATGCCTTTATGTTCTCTTACCCCTGGGCATTTTGTAGCACTTTCTCACTGAGGAAGTCTTCTTCTACTTGGTCTTTTTCCATCAGTCCTTTGGTACTTTGGTACATACATACTTTATACAACTTTGACTGTTTTGAGTTGCTTTATCATGAATAGCAGAAAGTTTACTAAGTACCACTGAAAGCCTCAGATTTCTCCTAGGTGCTATACAAAGAAAATGACATAGAACTTGTATTAAAAAAATTATCATTTAATACCTCAGTGATATGAACATGTAACTTGAGTATTAGGTTCAGTATGGTTTATTTTTTTTTTTAAAGATTTATTTATTTATGCATACAAGCACTGGGGTACAGACCAGAGGTGTGGGGGGCGGTAAGAGGATTCACCAGAGAGCGGGGAGCAGAACAGGCAGATCAACAGAAGTACACTGCTGAGGGGAGCAGCGGGCACAGCAGGAGAGGTCTGCTGCACCATGTGGGTCCCCTCCCTGGCCGGCAGCAGGGATCGAACTCGTGCTGCAGTGGCTGCGGTTTGCCTCATAGTGCGTTGCTTAACCCACTGCGCCACCAGGGAGGCCCCCAGTATGGTTTAGTGGAAGGGCAAAACAATCCATTGTGAGTCAATAGGGCTACTGTCTGGGTTTATTACCCAGGATGGTTTCCAGGGAGGAGGATTTTCTCAACGGTTTGGCCAGAAAAAGATACAGATATACACTCATGGTTTCTAAAAACCTGTGAAACCATACTGCCCACCCCAGTGAGCAGGAGAAGTTGGCATCTCAGGTAACAGTCTCTGCTTTGAGTCAGAGCCCCCACCTTGCTCTCTGGATGATGGTTGATGAGCAGAGAAGTATGACTTAAGGTTAAGATCCAGGACTCTAGAATCCAAAATATAGCTTCCTATTAATAGTAAGGCCTTGGGTAAGACACTTGACTGAGCTTTTATTTCTCCATTTATTACTCTGTCAACACATACTGAGCCCCCAGTCTGTTCCAGGTACTGCAGACTATATTAGTAAATAAATGGTAGAAAATTCCCCCTCTCCCCTTATATTCTAGCGTGGCGTAGATTATTAAGATACATAAAGTAGATGTGTCTTGAAGAAAAAGGAAGGTCTCAGATGATTTTGAGGGGCTGGAAGAGAGTGGGAATTGCTATTCTAGTGGGCGTGGTCATAAGAAGGCTCACCAAAGTCATGTTTAAACAAAGACCTGAAGGAAGTGAGTAAGTGACTGAGCAGGTGTCTAAAGGGAGAGCATTCCAGGAAGGGAGAACAGCCTGTTCTACTGGAGAAACACTAGAAGACCAGAGCGGCAGGAATGGGGCTTGGGAATGCTAAAAAGTGGGAAGTAAAAATCAGTGGGGTAAGCTTCTGACAGATTTGAGAGGGCCTTGTAGCACACTGTAGGAACTTGGGCTTTCCTGGAGTGCACTGGAAGCCACTGGAGGGCTTGGGGTCAGGAGGGAAACATTCACTTTTAACAGCATCACTCTGGCTGTATTGAGGAGAGTGTGTGAACTGGAGACTCATTGGTAGGCTCTTTTTTAAAAAAGATTTATTTATGCATGTGAGAATTAGGGTACAGACCAGAGGTGCGGAAGGTGAGAGCATTCACTGGAGACAGAGTGAGGAGCAGAACAGGCAGATCGACTAAAATACACTACAGAGGGAGGCAGCTGGTAAGGCAGGGTCCCCTCCCTGGCCCGGGATGGAACTTGAGTGCTGCAGTGGTTGCAATTGCTTCATAGCGCTAGGTGCTTAACCCCTTGTGCCATCAGGGAGGCCCAAGGCTCTTGCAATATTTCTGGCAAGAAATAAAAATGGTTCTAGATTGGAGTGGTAGTTGGGTAGGTGTAGATGTGAGGAAAAATGTGAAATTGAGGATGACTTTAGCATACTTAGGATGAAGAAGTTGCCAGTAATTACAGTGGGGGTAGGGGCATTAGGAGGGGCAAACCAGGAATTGTTTTGGACATGTTAAGTTTGAGATGCCTACTAAACAATGGGAGATGTTGTGTAGAAGTTAAGAGGAGAGGTCTGGGTTACTGAGGCGCAGAGGGAATTTAAAGCCACAAAACTGAATTTCCTCATGAGAAAATTCAAGCCCCACAGCACTCCAGCTTTCAGGTACTCACAGATGAGAAATCAACCAGCAGGTCTGAAGGACAGTGTGGTGAGCTAGAACCACGTTAGACAAACCTTTATTCCATAGTGGAGTAACTAGGTGGAAGTGGGTTTGAAGATTTTATTTTGTAGCATGATGAGTACAGTGAATACCTACTTCACAGGGTTGGTTAAGTATAGAATGAGGGGCCTCCCTGGTGGCACAGGGGTTAAGTCTCAGCACTGTGAAGCTACAGGCAACTACTACAAGTTTGATCCCTGGCCAGGGAGGTGACCCACAGGGTACCGCAGACCTCTCCTGCCTCGCCCGCTGCTCCCCTCAGCAGTGTGTTTCAGTACACCTGCCTGTTCTGTTACCCACTCTGTCTCTGGTGGATCCTCTCACTGTACCCACCTCTGGCCTGTATCCCCGCTCTTGTGTGCATAAATAAATCTTTTTTTAAAAAAAGTAGAATGAGGGCCTCCCTGGTGGCGCAGTGGGTTAAGCAACGCACTATGAAGCAAACCGCAGTCACTGCAGCACGAGTTCGATCCCTGCTGCCGGCCAGAGAGGG
>JAGFMF010012100.1:4423253-4450089 GCA_019455555.1 Galemys pyrenaicus | reverse complement strand
CGCTCTGTCTGTGGTGAATCCTCTCACCCCCCCACACCTCTGGCCTGTACCCCAGTGCTTGTATGCATAAATAAATAAATCTTTAAAAAAAAAAAAAAGTAGAATGAGGCGTTTATAGGATGCTTAGCATAGTACCCGGTGATAATAAACTCAGTAACCAGTTAGAATAATAATAACAGCTAATGATGATGATATTAACAATTCACTGTAATTACTATTGTTTAAAGAGATACAAAAGTCCAAAGTGCCTGGTCCAGTGGCATTTGGGGTGGAGAAGTTTGCTGGAGGAAACAGTCACAGAAGATTAAGATGAAAGAGGAGTATCAGCAACACAAAGATGGCCATGGGAACAGGGAACAGCACAAACAAAAATATGAGAACATTGGGACATTTTAGGGATTGTGAAAAATTAGGAGAAATAAAGCTGGAGGGGAAGATGGACAGGGCCTAAGAGTTTTATGTGCCATTACAAAACTTATGGATATTATCCTGAATAATACAGCCATTCATTTAGCTAATAAGTTCCTGTTAAATACAATATTGTAGGCTAGGAGAGTTACAGCTGTGATCAGACCAGACAAAACTCCCTATCTTTATAGTTTACATTTTAGATGGGGAGAAAATAATACGGAGTGAATTTGTATTTGCTATACAAGAGTGAAGAGAGGTCAGTAAGACTGGAGATAAGGGCCTCCCTTATGGCACAAGGGGTTGAGCACTTCTGCAGCTGCTGCAGTGTGGATTCAATGCCCAGACAGGGAGGGGACCCACAAGGCACAGCAAACCTCTCCTGCCCCTCCCGCTGCTCCCCTCAGCAGTGTATTTCAGTCGATCTGCCTGTTCTGCTTCCCACTCTGGTGAATCCTCTCACCCCCTGTGCCACTGGTTTGTACCTCAGCTGTTGAAATACGGTAACCTAAAGAAGCAGGTTTTGGGGGCAATGGCCAGTTTGGGACAGGCTGGCTTTGAGGTGCTTATCAGATAGGGAATGTGAAGGAGGGAAAGGACACTTTTCTCCTGTCCATCCAGAGTGAAGTTCCCTTGAGCGGATTATGATCTCATGAACCACATGACAGTAAGTAACCATAGCACCTGGCTCTGGGTCCTGTCGCCAATAGAGGCCTTGTCTGTTGATAAGAAATGAGCCTGCCAGTTATCTGGGGACTGTTCTGCCCCAACCAGCAGCCTTTTGTCTACTGCCCACTGCTCTTGTGCAGTGCTTGTCAGACTTCCTCAGCTTCCAAGCCCACCCAGCACCACCATATGGATGCCACTTCAGAGAATGCCCAAATAACCAGCAGCCACTTAGAGCCAACTGCCTTGTTCGTACATAGCTAGAGCGCTTGCTGAAAGCCCCTTTCACTGTTGGTTTTGAGGGGTATGGGTTGGACACTGGCCATCTGGACTGGAAGATTAGTGGTTTGGTAAGTTACTGGAAACAAAATCCCATCCAGATGCCTGGAGCTCTGCCAGGGGACAGGTTTGGGACTTTGAGTCCTCATAGGCTGCTTCCTAGAGGAGAAGCTGCTGAACCTCCAGAAAGGGGCCGTACCCTCAAAACCAACAATGGTGAAAGGGGCTTTCAGCCAGAGCTGTTAGGCTTCCCAAGTCTTTTTCCAAATTGCAAATAGAGGAATTGAGTTCTTATTTTGTTGTATTAGATTTTCGTCTCCCAAGCTCGTTGCCAAGGGCTGCTCCCCATTCTTGAAGGTAGAGGACACACCCTAGGTGCTCCAGGCCATCTTGGAACACGCCTGCCACACACAGACAGACCAGACCCCTTCCTAGCGTGGCGACTGCAGGGTCTGCTCTGAGCATCCTGAACAATCCACCTAACTGCTGACTGATCCCCTGCTATGTGCCAGAGACTGTTGTTTTTGTTTCGGTCGTTTTTTTTTTTTTTTCTTTTCTTTTCAAATGATCTTTTTCAAATTATTTTATTTTAGTGAGAACATTTAAATCCTACCCTCTTAGCAGATGTCAGTTACACAACAGAGTGTGAGCAACCACATCATCACACTCCACATTAGGTCCTTGCTAGATTTTACATGCTGAGGACCAGAGCAGCAAATGAGGCCCATGTTTCTGCCCTGGTAGAGCCTCTGTTACATGTTGCATGTTGTATGTTGAATAGCGGTTAAGTGCTAAGGAGGGGTGTGTGGATCATCAGAGTAGGGATACGTTGACTTTTGAGTAAACACCTGGAATGAGGTCATTGGACATGATGCTATTTGGAGGGCAAGATTCCAAGCAGAGGGCATAACAGGTGTGTGATGACACTACGCGTGTGAGTGGCCAGCGTGGCTGGAGTGGACTGTTCCAGGGTCTGGGCATACATATAGGTCAGAGAGGCTGATGGGACACTTGCAGCTCACAGTAAGAATGTGGATTTTTCCTGAGTGAAATTCACCCACCAGGAAGTTTTAGAAAGGCTACTAACAACTGATTCCTAGGGCGGAATCTGTCTTCTGTCAGCCCCTTCAAATGCCTGAGTCATGAGGAATGAGGTCTGTGGATCATCTTCTAGCAAACATAGTTGCACAGAGTCACGGAGAGGGGCTAGGAGAGGGCCTGGGGCCTGCACATGAGAAACCTCAAGGAGTAACCTAGCTCTCAAGCCTAAGGCTTCAGGTAGCAGGGCAAGGAAAGCAATCTAACCTAGGGAAGGGACCCTCTTGCCCACCAGGTGTTGGTGCCGGAGAGTTTGCTCAGGCCCAGGCGGCCCTGCCTCCTGCAGCTCTCACCCTCTTCTCTGTCTCCACTGAGCCCTAGATTCTCTACTGTCCAGGGGCCCCTGCAGCCACAACAGCAGATGGGGCCTTCTGGGGGCAGCGGGATGCTGTGATTCAGGACTTGCCAAAGCACTGACGGCAAAGCCACCTTTGTGGCCTGCTGGTTTACCCCATCTTGTCCTTCTTGTCTGTCCGTGAAGGGGGGCCTGAGATGGCACCTGTGAGGAGTGTGTCCGCATGTGTTGGGAGAGGGGCTGGAATAAGGGTGGGTTCGTGAGGGGATTCTCTGTGCCTGCTGACCACTGACCACTACCCAGGCAGGGGAGGCCCAGCAACAATGTCCCACCCCAGTTAAGCCCAACAGCTCACATCTTGATTTGTACCCAAGGTGGGGGCTTTTATTTACAGGAAGGCCTGGATGGATCTAGGGGGCTGGACAGAAAAGGTAATGTCAGAAAGAGAAGGGAGATGGGTGCTTAAATACTCAGGTGGGAGAGAGGCAGGGAGGAAGAGGTGGAGCTGGCGTAAGGCTGGCCACCTCACAGCAGACCCCATCAGCACCCAGCCAGCCCAGAGCGAAATGGGATTGGGCTGGTGGAGCAGCCTCAGTTCACGTGTCCCAAGGACATACTGACCAGTAGAGGATGGCACAGATATTTGTTTTGGGGTGCTCTGAGAAGGAAAGCCATCCCGTTCTATTAGGAGCCTGGACTCTGGCAACACTTGCTGCTGTGTCTGTTGACTTCACCTTTGCCCTCTCTGCCCTTCTCCCATGTTTCGAATTTCATTTTCCTCAGACTTCTGTGTCCTGGACAGAAAATCCTGGGCTGAGGGATGGGGAACTTGTCCACCCAGAGGGGACCTCATCCTTTCTTCCCGGGATGCCTGCTGGGCGCTGTCCTAGCCTGATGCTCACGGTCCCTTGATGGACCCAGGCTCCGTGAGGCGGGCGGACGCATAGGCTGAGGCTCCAAGGCAGGCTACAGGCTCACAGAAGCCCGGCAGTCCCACAGGGCCTGGCAGGCCAGGGCGGCCTGCCTCTCCTGGGGCCCCTGGGGCCCCTCGATCTCCATCTTTGCCATTGATTGCCTGGCCAGGCCGACCAGGGAGTCCTGTGAAAGGGAGAACATGTAGTGATGAGGGCCTCTTCCTGTCTCAGTCCTGGAGTTTGTAAGTCCATTTTCAGGTGGGGAAGATTGAGGTCAAGGAAGAGGGACTCCACCTCAGACACACGTTCGAAGAGACACGTGTGATTGTCCATTGCTCCTGACTCCCAGCTGCTGAGTCTTGGAGCAGATTTTGGCCCAAGCCAGGAGCCCTCAAGTATCCCTGCTGATTCCTGTTTCCAGCAAGACCCCACCCTGATGCTCCCAGGAAGGCAGATGTGTGGGCTGAGTGTATCATTAACCCCCAAGCAGAGGGTCAGAATGGCCGCTGGACAGGGCCACAGTCTTACCTGGGATCCCTGGGGGCCCAGGCATTCCTGGGTGTCCACGTCCTATATCTCCCCGATCACCCTTCTCTCCACGTTTTCCTGCAAAGAAGGAACCTTTGCTTTCACATTGTTTCTCAAAAAATTTGGGAAATGTTTCATTCCTACTTTGTTTGCTACTTAATTTTTATTTTTCATTCTATTCCTCTTTTGTGCTAGTGTATAATGGGAAAGTTGGAAACAATTGCACAATTGGTTAAATAAAGGCAGGTCCAGAAAAAGGATGACAAACCCTACAGTCAACCAGTGAAGCTCATTATAGTAAACAGCTGACTAACACGAGCTCTTGTTGCAGCAGTTCTGGGTGCCAGGCAGTCTTCAGGACAATGTTATGAGGTTGCTGCTACCAGTACCCCCTTATAGAGATGATAAGCCAAGGCCCTGGGCCACTAACAGATGACTTGTCCAGGATCCACAGGCGGAAGTGGCAGAGTGCATCTCTAGCGCCTGCCTGCTTTATGACTTTGATAACCTGTCTCCCCGCTACAGGGATTTTTTATGGGGTGTCACTAAGTAAATTTAAAACAAAAATACCCGCCCCTTCCAAGTTACAAAATAGAACATTCATTTCCATCAAGTCACTACTAAGAAAGCAAGCTCAGTAGTATCTTCTAGAAAATTTGACTGAGGGAATGGGGAAGTGTCGGCACCTTGTCCTGGGCAGGGGAATGATGAGAGAGAAACCCGGAGCTGGGCAGCCAGCTAGCCTGAGACTCTTGGACAGCCTTTGCCAACCCCCGTGGCCCATCCCATCCAAGACAGAGCAGCACTCACCCTTGGGTCCTGTGTTGCCAATCTGACCCATGGCTCCCACGATGCCAGGGATGCCCCGAGGGCCAGGGTGCCCATGGGGTCCTTGCTTGCCCGGGTACCCAGGTGGCCCGGGGGGTCCTGGGAGACCCATCATCCCAGCGGCACCCAGAGCCTCCCGCTTGGCGCTCACAGCCACCTCCGCCAGTTGCTCTGGAGGGAGGTAAGGAGACAGACGTGTGGCATGGCTGTCAGCTCACAGTAAAACGGGGGCAGCGCATCCTGAAGGCCCCTGGCTTCTAGGGATGCAGATAGAAAAGCTCAGTCTTCCCCTTTCTCGGCCATTTTGCAGAAGCCAAAGGACAGACTTGACCAGGATAGTCTAATGCCCCCTGCCCCTTAGAGACCGAGCAGGAATGAGCACCCAGGACCCTGAACTCTGCCCCCAAGACAGGAGAGGTCCAAGAGGGGTGATGCCGGGACGGACTGTGGGGAGGGGTTGCTGGCTCTCCCTCACCTTGTAGCATCTTCAGCACTACGTCCTCGATGTGCTGGTCGCTGGCGTCCCGGCCCTGAAAGCCAAAAGGCCTTTCTGGAGGACGCCCTGGCTGCCTGCGCCCCGATCCGTTCCCTCATCCCCTCCTGCTAGCATCTCCTCACCATAGACATTCTCAGTCCCTAGCTGGAATCCACCCTGCTGTCCCCACCCTCTCCTCTCTGATGGGGAGTCGGTGGGCTTGGGAATGCCCAGCTTGAGGGCACAAGCAGCACCCCACAGAGACTTCCAACCTAGGACACCCTCCTTCCCGGGACACCAACTCACCGCCACGCCTTGTCTCCCAGGCTGTCCCGGCAGGCCTCGGTCTCCAGCCAATCCTCGAGGGCCTGGGGGCCCAGGATAGCCCTGCACCCCTGGGGCACCTGCATCCCCGCTGGGGCCTGGGTAACCAGGCTCTCCACGGACTCCTTGCTGTGGAGTGGGGCGTGGGGAGTGGGTGCAGAGCCGGGGTTGGAGGAAGAGGAAACATGCACGGGGTGCGGAGGAGGAGGTTATGGGGGGGTAGGGGTAGGAGGAGGGGATGGCGGGAGCAGGGGAAGGCGGCCTTGTCGCAGGGGCTGGACTCACCTGTCCCTTGGGCCCTGGCTCGCCAGACTCCCCCTGCGGGACCCACAAAAAAAAGTCACGTGGCAGTGCCCCGGGGCCCACCCGCCCCACGCTGGTACCTCACCTTCTCGCCTTTCTCTCCTGGGAGTCCGGCCACGCCCAGGTCGCCCTGTGGGTTGAGCCGCGAGTCAGAGGCGCAGCCAAAGGAGCAGGACGCCTAGTCCCAAGTCCCCAGACCGCCTGAGGGCCAGGGCCGGGGGCCGCAGGTACTCACCACTCCGCCTCGGGGCCCAGTCTTCCCAGGGGAGCCCTGGAGAAAGTGGGGGTTTGATGAGTTCCTGCTCCAGGGGTGCACGGGTCCCCCATTCCCCGCCTGCATCCCCACTGTGGCTCTGCCTCGCCCCGCAGGATCCCCTGGGCCCACCGAAAGTGAATGCTCCCGAGGAGCTGGATGCACAGGACCCGAGTCCCACTCCCACCCAGCCCGGGCTCTCATGGCGCTTACTGTTTTCCAGTCCCATTTGGTACCTTGTCTCCCTTGATGCCTGGCAAGCCTTGTGGCCCTGGAATTCCAGGGGGCCCCTGCTCCCCCTTGGGACCCTGAGGAGAAAAATAACCAGAGTAAATTAAAAACCCAGAGGCACCCACCTCCCATTTCTGCGGGGTTGCACTCACCTGCCGTCCTAGCGGGCCCGGCTGCCCCACTGGTCCCCTTTCACCCTGGTCACCCTGAAATGGAAAGAGAGGGTCACCCTCTGACTATCAGCAGGGGTCACCTCCCCCGCCTGACCCCAGGCCCATGGTGATCAGGATGCCCTCCATTCCTGCCGTCACCAGCTCGGGGGCCTTCCACTCGAGGCCAGCAAACTGAGGCTCACAGCCTGGGCAGGGGCGGCCAGGTGCTGTGGCCGGTGAGAGGGGCCCAGCAGTGCCCACTGCTGTAAGGGACCCAGGGAGGTGCCACTGTGCCAGGCACTTACCTTCTCCCCCATGATGCCCTGTGGGCCGATTTCTCCTCTAGGCCCTGGTTCTCCCTGGGGACAGTGAAGTTGGGGGTGAGAAGTAGCCTCGGGATCCCGCCCTCCATCTCTGGCTAAGCCCTGCGCACCCTTGGGTAGTGGCGCCTCGATTTATCCCGGAAGCCTCCCTCACCCCTTGCTGTCTCCTAGACCCTGTACTTTTCCTTCAAGGGACCCGGACAATGTAATTAGTCATCTGTGACTCTTTATTTAATGTTTGTCTCTTTGCTACACTGGCAGTTCCATGTGGCTGGTAAACTAGCTCAGCATCTAGCACAGTTGCAGGCACTCGGTATTCATGAAAGGACTAGATGAATGAATTGCTGTCAGCTGGGCCCTCGGCCCCTGTCAGCTTAACCATCTGCAGAGGTCAAATCCTGGGACAGAACCAGCCCCACCCTCACTGCATCGCTGGTAGGAAAAGAGGGTCCCGAGGAGGGAGCTTCCCTGGGCCAGCGGGTCCCAGGTCGGGGCTCCACTCCTGTTTCACCCAGTGCCCGTATGCTGAGAGCAGGGCAGGCCCAGGAGGGCCACACCAAGGGGAGGGGACTTACCTCTTTCCCGGGAGGACCAGAGAATCCAGGGAGGCCCCGCTGGCCTGGCTCACCCTGCAGGAAAGCCCAGTTCTAAGGTCAGTCTGGGTGACCCAGTCAGGTCTTGGGGAGCCCAGTAAACCCTAAACCGGTTCTGTACCCAAAGGAGCTGGGGAGCAGACAGAGGAGAGGGTGTTCTCTGCCGGTTGTCTGAGCTCCAGTGTGTGAATGTTCCTGTGTTTGCTTCATATCATCCTGTCTCCACTGAGCCAGGATGAGGCAAAGGGGGTGGGAGGCCACCAAGGAGTGGCACCAGGCGGGGAGGTGATCAGGCCTGATGACTAGTGTCCAGACCGAGACACTGATTCTGGGGTCAGGCCTGGGCTCTGCCCCCAAGACCCCTTTGTAGGATGAAGCCAGTTCATTTCAGACACCTCACCTTGTCCCCAGGGCCTCCTTTGGTCCCAGGCTGGCCTGGCACACCCTGTAACAAGAAGCGGACATCAGTTACTTCCCCGCACAGGGAAGACCCGGGCACCGACCGCCTTGCCTCCTGCCCCGATCCCTCCTCGCCGTCTGCCGCAGCTGATGAGCAGGGCCCAGCACCGTGACTTGACTATGCCCAGTCCCTGAGCCCTGGTGGGCCAGAAAAGGGGACAGATGGACTTGGGGTTCATGGGGAGAAGAGGAGCACACGCAGGTGCACACAGGCCCAATCTGCAAAGGCTTTGATCTGTGTCCCCTGCAGGGAGGGGAGCTCCAGTGGACTGGGCTTCCAGGGTGTGTGGAGGAGGTGGGTGAGGAGCACAGAGAGGGGGTGCTCACTCCAAGCGGGGGACCCAGAGAGGTGGAGGCGTGGAAATGCCCAGGTAGCGCTAAGGAGGAAGGATGAGGAGGCGGTGGCTGGAGAGGCAGCCGTAGTGGGCTAAAGGGCAGCAGATCTTGAGCGACCAGATGAGCTGTGAGGACAAGGAGTGTAGCTGGCCTGTTCGTAACTATTTCCTGCCACTCGCGGGGTACTTGCTAGCTCTTTTTTTTTTAAAGATTTATTTATGCATACAAGAGCGGGGGTGGAGGCCAGAGGTGCGGGTTTCAGCGACAGAGGGGGCAGCAGAACAGGCAGATCTACTGAAACACACTGCCGAGGGGAGCAGCGGGCGAGGCAGGAGAGGTCTGCTGCGCCATGTGGGCCCTCTCCCTGGCCGGGGATCGAATTTGTGCTGCAGTGGCTGCAGAGGCTTCATTGTGCTGACCTAACTCCTTGCACCACCAGGGAGGCATCAGTAGCTCTTGAATGACTTAGCAAAATGACCTTCCCAGGGGCAATAGTAAGTGCTTTAGCAGAGAAGCGGTCAGATTCCACTTAGTCAACACGGGAGGTTGGGATGGCCATTCAAATGCTGCCGCCTACGCCAGGCCCGAGGCCACAGGGGTGGTGATGAGGGCTGCACTGGCTGGGAACGACGACAGCAAGACAGGGTGTGCTTTTATCCCCGCAGCCGCTCTTTCCACTACGGGCTGAGTTCCAGAAGCCACTTCCATGAAGCAGCCCCATGGCTCCACCTGATACTCACCGCTAGGCCCTGGTGGCCTGGGTTTCCCGGTCTCCCAGCCTGTCCCGCATTGCCCTGGGAGAGAGAGAACCAGAGACACAAATGAGAGCTCCAGCCAGAGGGTCCATGGCCCCTGCCAGAGTGCAGGCAGAGAAACTGAGGCTGAGGTCAAGAAGGGGTTGCTTCAGTGACACACCGACTCCTAGACCTCCCAGATCCCTGTGATGGGACTCAGGGCCCAGCTGGGAGGGCCCTGCCCCTGCCCCAGCCCCACAGCAGTCCCACTCCTACCTTCATGCCAGGTATGCCCGGGGTCCCGTCCTTGCCGTCAACACCTGGGGAACCCTGCTCAGGAAGAAATGGGAGGCTAAGGGGCGGTGCATGCAGCCGCCCATCCTATCCTTGTCACAGCTGTGGGGTGCAAATAGGGGTGCCTCTGCTCATCTCCAGAAGCTTCACCAACCAGCTGGGGGAGAGGAGCAGAAGCAGAAAAGGAGCTTGGGGGACTGGCCCCAATATTTTTCTGTATGGGTGACAGTGCCCTAGATTGCTACAAGCTGCACATGACCTCTCCCGTCGCACCAGAGTTTACAGAGCCAGCTGCCACAGGCTGCAGCCTAGAATCCCAGACTCCTCGTCCTCTGGGGGCTTGGACAGCTGACTGGACCCTGCCCTATGTCCAGTGGGCCTGCATCACTTACCGTCACTCCCTTCGGGCCTGTTACTCCCTGGGGTCCTCGAACACCTTGGCTGCCCTGCAAAGGAGGTAGAAGAGGTCAACCCCGGGGAGCAACAGCCGGACGCCAGACTGGCTGTTCAGAGAGGGCAACGGCCAAGGGCCGTGACCCCTGGGTCGCAGTGTCCCCTGGTACAGGCCGCGCTGTGCATGGGCTACAGGAGAAGGGCCTGAGTGCTGGGTCTGCCTTGGGCCTGGTAGAAGCAGCAGAGGTCAGCGCCCAGCAGACAGGACTGGGCTGGCGGGAGCTGCAAGTGGCCAGAGCGGCCCTCAGAGGCCCTGACCAAGGCCCTGGGTTCCATGGACAGGGAGACACACAGTCGAAGCCAGTGGGCGGGCTTCGTGAGGGTCTTGCCTTGAAAAGACATTTGTGTGATAACGGGGGAGGCTGAACATGGCTGGTTATTTGATGATGCTGAGGGGTAAGGACAGCAGTGCTGTGCGATGATACTGTGATTGTGTGAGAAAATGCTCTTAATTTTGAGTCATATGGAAGTGTTTATGGGGAGGTGACAGGATGCTAAGTGTTTGCTCACAGATGTCAGTGGAAGGAAAGGAAGGCAGGGGAAGAGCAGATGCCCCTCTTGGGAGGCAGGTCTAAGGGACCTCCCTCCTTTTGTGTCTTAAAAGTTGCAGAGTAAAAAACTAAAATGACTTTCTGTTCTGTTTTCCTGTAAACTCAAAATGATTCAAGAGAAACAAAGTCTATTAATTAAAAAGAGAGAATTTGGAGAGTTGGGGTCTAGAGCAAACCCCACCAGCCCCATGGCTGACTGGCTGGAATCCCCTTGCTGGCCCTGGTGGCCATGGGGCTGCCTCAGCAGCAGGCTGGACTTCAAGGAGTGGGGTCTGGTGGGTGTTCTGGGCTCTGGGTGCAGCGCTGTCCCACCCTTACCAGCCACCCTCACGCACACAGAGTAACACACACACACACACACACACACACACACACACCCCATAACACATACCCATGCACCATGTTAGCCTGGGGTGGAGCTGAGTCCTGTCCTGGGTTCCCCAAAGGCCCCAACTAAAAAAGGGGTGCCTGAGTACTCACCAAGTCACCCTTCTCCCCAGCTCGGCCTGGTGGTCCCCGAGGACCTTCTTCACCCTGACCAGAAGGACAAATGGGAATCCAGGTCACATGGGCTCCGGGGAAGTCACACCCCTTTGTCACCCCCAGACCTCCAGCTGGGAAGGAAGTTGTGGGGGAACATGAGCAGGCGCAGACTTACTGGAGACCCGGCAGCGCCCACGGAGCCCACCATGCCTTTGTACCCACGAGGACCCTGGGGAGAGGAAAGGTCTGCAGGTCAGTCCTGGCTGGACCCAAGGCCAGAGGACTGGTCTCGCCTCGACACCCCCAGGCTCACTCACCGTTTCTCCTTTGGGTCCCTCCATGCCTGGGTAGCCTCTGATGCCCCGGGGACCCTGTCAAGACAGGGCAGTAACCATGCCACCTGCACTTTGCTATCCCTTGTCTCGCCCCGCTTCACAGCGCTCCTGAGGCAGCAGCAGGGTCCTTATCTCATTGAGGCTTCAGCAAAGCCCACCGACGAGGAGGGACTCACCAGGTCACTCAAAGGCACGGGGCAGAGCTGGCCTCAACTGGGTCAGCTAATAGCCTTGGCTCCTGTCCCCCAACCTCTGACAAGGCCCCTCGGCCTCCTCTCCCCACACAGACCTGCCAGCGGGGCACTGTGTCTGACAAGCTGGAGGCCTGGGCAGGGGAATGATCCCCTCAGGCCTCCAGGAGTGTGTGCTTACCGGTGGGCCAGGGATGCCTTGTTCTCCAGAGGCACCCACATCTCCCTTGGGGCCCTAGGGGGCAGGAAAGAACAGTCAGACAGCAGGGAGGGAGAGACAAATACACAGACAACCGAAGCTACCATGGCCCTCCCAGCCAAAGCAGACAGAGGCCCCGTAGAGCTCACAGCCCCAGGTGACAGGTGGATGGGGAGATGGAGGCTCCGCAGGACCGGCTGACCTAGATGGGCCCCTGCCGCCCAGCTCAAACTCAGAGACTCGCAGGGGAAGGAGGAGGGATGACAGAGGGGGCCCTGTATCCCTCTCCACACCCCTCCCTGGACTCTCAGCCCTCACACTCACCGGCTTCCCCTGGTGGCCGGAATCCCCCAGAACCCCTCGTTTGCCAGGATGGCCCTGCAGAGAAGGAAAGGGCTGGGTGTGAGGTCCTCACCACCACCTGCTTCCCGCTGCCAAGGCTGGGCCTGGAGCTCTCACCTTCACTCCCTGCAGCCCCGGCGGGCCTTTCACACCCGCTGGACAGTTGGTTGGACACTAGAAAAAAAGATCCCACCGGGTTCTGTGGTGACTGGCCTGACCCAGGCCAGCGGGGCAGGCTTCCCCATCTGACCAGCTCCTGAACCTGCCCCCACCTCACCCCATCCACCCCCATTTGGTCCCCTCTGTTCCAGCCCCTCCGCATCTCCCACTGACCCCAGCTCCATGACCAAACCTATCTTCGTGACCACTTTTTCTGCTGACCTGCCCCTGCTGTAGCCCCCCACCCCCCAGGGTTCTCGCTCACCAGGAAATCCGCACTGCCTTCCAGGCCCTGAATGGTTCCCGGTCGGCCCTGAGAGGATACGGATGAAGATGCAGCTTGACCTGAATCTTGTGCTCGCCAGGCCTGCACCAAAGACCCTTCTCCTGCCCCAGCTGCACACAGCCACGAGGTAGGTCACTTACCGGTTTTCCAGGGGGCCCTGGAGGCCCCTCTGGTCCCTCTGGTCCAGGATCTCCCTGGCAACAAGAGGGGCCTAATCATACCCTTGTCCAGTCCTGCTTGGGTCATCCCTACCCCCTTCTCCAATTCCTGATACTGTCCTGTCCCCCTTGCCAGCCAGGAATCTTGGGGAGATGGAGACCTACGGGTACAGGATGGTCCCAGCCCTTGGTCTCCCTATGTGACCCGCCACAGGGTGGGCCCAGCACCAGGGGTTTCTGCCCCAAACCTGGAGGAGCTCACTGGTGGCCAGAAGCAAGTCCAGGAACTGCTGGGGACAACCCAGTTTGCCAACTTGGAGGCAGAGAGAGTGGAGGGATGACAGGGCTCACCTTGGGGCCTGTGATTCCAATCTCACCAGGGAGGCCAACAGGCCCAGGGGGTCCCTAGGAGAAGAGCGTTCACCGGTCAGCATGCCTTAGAGGTCAGCCCACCTCAGGCCAGGCACCCAGAATCCCTTCCCACTTTTACTTTATGGCCAGCCCCTGAGTTGCCTGGCCAGAGTTCTCCAGCAAGTCTGCCCATCCTGGCATAGTCATTACATGCCGGCCCTTCCCTGCAACAGCCAGTCCCCTGGAACTCCCTTGTCTCTTTCCCCAGAGTTTCTGAGGACCCTGCCCCTCACTGAGGACTTACAGGAGGTCCAGCGAAGCCAGGGCCCTGGAACAGAAAGAAAGATTAGGGTCATGGCTCCATCCACAAGTCCCCCAGCCCACAAAGGGCTCAAAGCCCTTGCAGGTTATACTCACCGGCAGACCAGGGGGACCTGGGAGCCCGGGCTGGCCCTGCAAAATCAGTGGGAGAGGCTCAGAGGCTGGGGGCTCCTGGGTCCCTGCTCTTCTTTACTGCAGCCCCCCCCCAAATTTTGGTCCCAGATTGCCCTTGCTGGTTCCCAGCGGGCCACTTACCTTAACTCCAGGGGTTCCCATGGGGCCAGGCTCTCCCTTGGCTCCAGTCAGACCCTGAGGAAAGATAAAAGTTAAACCAGTGAGGGTAATCCTGCTCCCTGATGCCTGGTGGGGGTGGAGGGGAGGGGAGGAGGGGGCCCGGGATCCAGAGATCTCTTCTGAGTGGGCCTACTGTACACTAGCAGTCTGCTTTTGGCAACTTTTTCTGAGTCTTAGTTTTCTCGTGTGAAAAACCGGTGAACAATCAGGGTCACCTCTCTGGATGGATGTGGGCACTGATGTGCTTGGTAATCTTTGAAGGCTGTGGACAAGTATGGAGGGACACTGGTGGCTGGACACAGCCCTCAAGGCATCGTATGAGCCAGCAGGGCAAAGGTAACTTGGGGGATTCTTCCCCTCATCTTTCTTCTTTTGAGACTGACTCAGCATATCCCACAATCAGATGCCTGTCTCAACAGCCCTGGCTGTGTCCAGGAGCCTGTGACTTTGGTGCCTCTAGGAACTCTGTGCAGTCAGCCAAATGGTGTTCTCCTGAGATGTGCCTGGGGTGGAGTGGGGAAGGGAGGAGAGCAGTAGGAAGGGTCCACAAGGAAAGCTCCTCCCAGAGATTTCCACCAGCACTGGGTGGCTAGATCGGTGAGACTAAATCCTGGCTGCCATAGACAAACAACCCCTATCTGCCATGGCCCAGTGCTCACGAGCTGGGTTCCAGTGAGGTCTCAAGTCATATGAAGGTGAGGGGACTCACAACTCCCTCTTCCACCCAGCTCAGAATGGGAGCACAGGGAAGACGCCAGGAGCACTCTGGAAGCCAGGCTTGCTCTGCCCACCCACATACTCACATCAATCCCGGGCTTCCCGTCCGGCCCATCCGGTCCTGCTTTGCCAGGCTCTCCCTTTGGTCCCTTGGAAACAGAGGTGGAGCAAATATCAGACAGAGAAGGGCAAGAGCTGGCCAGATCAAAGATCAAAGAGAAGTACTCACTGGAAAGCCAGCCTTCCCAGGGGGGCCCTTGTCACCCTGCAAGACACAAGTTGGTGAGAACATACCACACGAGGGTCCTGAGAGGCTGGTGGTCCCAAATGCTCTTCTCATGCTCTTTTCTTCTATCCTGGGTCTCCCCAAACTTGTAGTGTTCTTTTTTTTCTTGAAGACAGCTCTCTTCCCCTCCAAAAACTCATAGGTAGATTGAGTCTACCCCAGGGTGATAGCAACTTTCAAGGGGGTTTTAGACATGCAGATGTGGTAAAGATGCTAGAAGATGTTAAAGATGTTGGTAAGACGCTAGTTAGAGACCTGCAAATGGGACTGTGGGCTCCAGAGCAGCTCAGAGAGCTGGATCTGGCCAAGTGTATAGGAAGAAACGGGGGCTTTTAGAAAAACATAAAGGGGAAGCAAACCAGGCAGGCAGAGGCTCTCTTCTGGACTGGGGTCAGGAAACAAGACACAGGAACGGGGGCAAGGAACGAAGGGGCCTGCGGAAGGGCCAGCACCATCTGATCTCCAGCCGAGAGGACCTCTCTCCACCGTGACAAAGGACCCTTGGTGGAGGACAGGCGCGGCCTGTGGAGTCACACAGAGCCCCACAGAGGCCTCCAGGCATTTCAGAGCCTGTAGCAGCCAGGGTCTGGCAGGGGGCCCAGCCCATGTTGGAAGGGTGGGGGCGCCAGGTTGAATAGAAGTCTGTCCAGATGGGTAAACATGGAGCTGAGCTCCTGGGGGAGACTCCTGGATGTGGTATTTAACCCTCACTGTGCCAGGGAAAGCAGGGAACCAACCCAGCTGTTTCTAAATCAGGGAGAAACAAGCAAAAGGAAGAGACAGCCTGGCTCCAGCCCTCTGACCAAGGCGCCAGAGCTCCTCTGAGGAAGCATCCAGACGTGCCAGGGGCAGGGCGAAGAGTAAGCCATCTCCCACCCCCCAAACAGGGAGACGAAAGGGATAAGGAAGCGCTGTGAGCTGTGGCAGGCTGGCGAACAGCGGCTCCTTGTCAGAGTGGCTGTCACAGGCTCAGCATCCCGGGGTTGGTTTGAGGTTTTAGCACTACAAACGGGCTCCTGTGGTGCGGGCGGGCGCCGCCTATGGATAACAGCGGGCACTGCAGCTCCAGCTCCAGCCTCACCACCACCTCCCACCCGCAAGGCTCACAAAGTTCCCTTTGTCCATAGCCTCCCTCCCCCTTCCGCCCAGGTTAGAGACTCACATCGATGCCATCGGATCCAGGCACTCCCGGCGGTCCCGGTGGCCCTGGGGGCCCCGGCTCTCCTGGTGGACCTCTCTGAAAATACACAGGGTGGGGGTGGGGGGCAGTCTTCAGTGCAGGGAGCGGGGCGTCTCAGGGGTGCACTTCTTCGCTCACTTCCCGATGGAGCTTTGCAGGGAGCCACGAACTTCAGTTTATTGAAAACCTACTGTGTGCCACTACATATATTATCTTTAAAAATGTTCACACACGCACGCATACACGCGCGCACACGCAGAGAATGAGAATGTTATCTGACTGACTGCTCGGAGCTTTGAGGCGGATATTACTAGAAGGCCTGAGTTGAGGAAACAGGCTCAGAGAGATGAAGCGCGATCGAGAGCCTAAGTGGTGGAGCAGGACTGCGCACCGAGGCTGTCCGGCTCCTTCCACTGTAGTGGTGGGGAACAGATGGAGATGCTGATGGACACCGCAGACAGTAGCAGGCTCGCAGACACCCAGCAGACCCGGTGGATGGTGGCCGATGTTATTACTGTTGTTATTATCATTATTAGATGATATCTGGGCTAGATCGTGAGTCGGAATCTCTTCCTATCTCCCTGGTGTGGGGGGCGCAGAAAGACGGGGAACACGATGGTGAAGGTGATGCGTGGGGACCACCCAGAGCACCCACCCTCTTCCCAGCACCATTCCTTCGTCCTCCGTCGGATGGTTCTCCTATGGGGGCGAGCCCCGACCAAACAGGGGTCCTGTGATTCTCAGGGCACTGCACCCCTCCCAGACCGAGATGTACTAGTCGGGCGCCCCACCTTGCAAATGGGCACCCGGGCCTGTCCCGCGCTGCGCCCGAGTCCTAGGCGGTCCCCAGCCCCCGGCCTCGCAGGAGAGGCAGCGGCTGGGTGAGAGCGGCGTCTGGCCGGAGCCTGCGCCCCCTGGGAGGCGGCGGGGTGGAGGCTCCCCAGTCCCCTGAATGGGCACATTGTCTCCCGCGCCACCTGGGCTCGCGGGGCTGCCAGGACTTGACGCCAAATCAGTCCACCATCCCTGCCCCGGCAAGGCCGAGCATTGCGGGACAAGGCCCCTCTGGCTCCCCCCCTCATCCACCTCCTTTCACCTACCCAGGGGACTTAAGCGGTGGGACTGTCCGCGGCTGCCCCTCGACCAGGGAGTGTCAGAACTGGGTGGCCGTCGTCAGGTAGAACTGAGCACTCCTGGATCCCAGACCCCGCACCCCAGGCCCCAGCGCGGGGTATCTACGGGACTTACGATCTGCGCCAGGGCGAGCCCGAGCACCTGGAGGAGAACCAGAAGGTTGCGGGAGGCGGCCGCGGAGGCCATGGCGGGCGGCGGGCTGGAGGAGGTCTGCAGCGGTCCGCGCAAGCACCGACGGCAGGGCTCGGATGGGCGTCGCTGGCTGCTCTCTCAAAATGCGGCGGGGCGGGTCCCGCGCGGTCTGTCACCTGAGAGGACCGCGGAGGGAGGCTGGCGCCCTCCAGTCAGCTCCGCCCTGCTCCGTCCACTCGCCAGCGCCCACCCTCCACCCTAGCTCACAGCTTCCCGGAGCCCCGACCTGGTAATCTGAGTATCTAGACCCTGCTCCCATTTCTCTGGAAGGAGAGAAAGGTCCGCCTGTGGGCCGCTCCTGTCTCACCTCTAGGTGCAGGCCCTAATTTCTGACCGCAGCTCTCAGCGCTTGCCCCAAATCCTCAACCACGCTTGACAACCAGTCCCGACTAGGGCCCGTCTTTGCTCTAGAAGCAGGCCCAGCCTCATCCACCTCATTCCTTTTCATATGCAAACAATCAGGCCTCTTTAACATTAGAACAAACCAGAGTCTTTCTTGATCGGCCATCCTGGGGCTATCCCCCTACAACACCACCCTTCCACCCCCACAGTGAAGAGGTAGATCTCTTCACTCTGGTGTCACTGCTAATATTTTAGAGCCTCTGAACTTCCTCACCTCCCTGTCATCTCCTGCCCCATTAGGGATATAATTCTCCTGGAAGTCGCCACTGAGGCCCAAACCCTCTATCTCTCAGGACTGGAAGTTATTGATACCTGAACCTGCCCTTGGTGTTTCTGTCCTTGAAGTCTTCCTTGCCAGGTTTCCACCACCCAGCCCCCCTTCTTTTATTACCTTTTCGCTGCAGCTCCTTTAAGCACTGGTGTCTCTAGGATGGGCCTCTCATTCCCATGTCCCTCCATGTTCATGGAAGCAAGTGTCCCAGATTTTCCCAAACCTATCAGTCCTACCTTACTTGTCTCCAGAGTCCTTTACCTATCCTTGTATTTATTTAAGTGCTTCAAAACCTTACTCTCTTACTATTACAAACAGGCACTTAAAACAACAAAGCATCAGTTTTCTCACCCTTAAGAGAGGTAAATATCTTTCAGACACAGTCAAACCAATTTGAACCATTCAGAACCAGATAAAACTGGTTGACCGGCTTGAACCATCAGAAAGTTGAGAACTGGTCAGAACTGATTTATCTTGTCAGAACCAGTTTTATCCAGACAGAACTGATCTTATCCAGTCAGAACCAGTTTTATCCAGAACTGGTTCTTTACCAGTCAGACCTGGTTTTAACCAATTTTATCTGGTGGGAAATGGTCACAAATGATTTCATCCAGTTTTCCTGGCAGAACTGATTTTGGTCATTCAGAACCAGTTTTATCCAGTGAGAATTGGTTTGAACTAGTTTCACCTGCTCAGAACTGGTATTATATGGTCAGAATCAGTCAGAACCTGCCTTAACCAGAAATGGGTTTAGAGCTGGTTTGAACAGATTTTATCCAGTCAGAAATGGTTTTATCTCATTGATCCAGGCTAATCTGGTCAGGATCAGTTTGAACTTTTTTTTTTTTTTCATTTGTCAGAACCAGTCAGAATCAAGATGAGATTTTTCTAGTTAGGACAGGTTTTATCTGACCAAAACTAGGTTTATCTGTTCAGAATCAGTTTGAAATCTTTTTTCCACTGGTATAACACACCAAAATTGATTTGATCAGCTTTTTTTTTTTTTTTTTGCCCAGCAGAACAGTTTTTATCCAGTCATAACAGGTCAAACCTGGCTTTATCCAATTAGAACTGGTCAGAGCCAGTTTGCACCAGTTTCATACAGTCAGACCCAGTTTTATCCAGTTAGATCCAGCTAGAACTGTTTTTATCAGGTCAGACTTGGTTTCAGTTTCAGGTGTTTTGAACAAGTCAGAACCAGTTTCAGCCATTTTTGAGCTGGTCAGAACTAGTTTTACTCAGTTTCAACTGGTCTGAACTGGTCTCACCCTGTTTGAGCCATTTGGAGCCTGAGTCAGTTGGTTTCAGTTTCAGTTGGCTTGAACAATTCAGACCCAGTTTCAGCCATTTTGAGCCAGTTGGAACCAACTTCAGTGTCAGTTGTTTTTGGTTTTGGTTGCTTTGAACAAGTCAAAACCCATTTCAGCTGTTTTAAATCAGTCAGAACCAGCTTTTGCTGGTTTCAACAAGTCAGAATCAATTTCAGCCAGTTTGAATCTGCTTCAGCTAGTTGGAACCAATTTAAGCCAGTTTGAACCAGCCAGCAGGTTTGAACCAGTTGGAGCCAGTGTCAGTTGGTTTCACAGAACTGGTTTGAGCTGGTTTTATCCTGAACTGTTTTGAACCTTTTTAACTGCTGAGAATGGGTTTGAGCCTATCTGAACTGGTTTGAGCCAGTCACAACATATTTGAACTGGTTTTAGTCAATCAGATCACATCTGAACATGGTTGGGCAACTCTGAACTGGCCAGAACCTATCAGACCAGCCAGAAAAGATTTGAACTAGTTTTATCCATTCAGAGCTGGTTTGGAACTGGCTCAAAATGATTTTATGCCATCAGAGGACTGGCTTTAGTCAGTTAGAATCATTTCTGGCTAGTTAGAACTGATCAGAACTGGTTTGAACTTGAATTAGCTCTGTCCAGTCAGAACTGGTTTTATCTGGCCAGAACTGGTATTATCTAGTTTGAACTGGTTTATACCAGTTAGGATGGGTCTGGTCTGGTTCTGTCCAGTTCAAACTTGTCAGAACCAGTGTGATCTGGTCAGAATTGGTTTAATTTGGTCTGGACTAGTTTGAACTGGTCAGAACTGATCTTGTCAAGGCTGATTTGAACTGGTCAGAATTGATTTGAACTGGTTTAATCAGTTTAGAACCAGTTTGCCTCACAGCCCAGTTTGAAGCACTTTTCTCCAATTTTTCTCTGCTCTGAACTGGTTTGAACCTTTTTAATTGCTGAGAATGGGACTGAGCTTATCAGAACTGGTTTGCGCCAGCTAGGACATATTTGAACTGGTTTTATCCTATCAGATCTAGTTTGAACGTGTTTAGACCACTCTGAATCAACCAGAATTGTTCAAACCAGTCAGAAAAGAGTTGAACCAATTTTATCCATTCAGAACTGGTTTGGAACCTGCTGAAACTGATTTTATGCCGTCAGAACTGGTTTTAACCAGTTTGAATTGTTTCTGGTTAGAATTGGGTTTGGTTAGAACTGGCCAGAGCCAGTTTGAAACTGTCAGATCACACAGCAAATTGTTTGAATTGGTTTTTTTCCAATCAGAAATAGTTTGGAACTGATCTGAACCAGTTTTATCCAGTTAGATCTGTGTATGTGTTATAATTGCGTTTCTGGTAGAGTCCAACTTCTTCTGGGCCACAGGAAACCAGGGTGTCTGGTATTCTGGCGCCACCCAGTGGTATACTTCCAAAGCACACGATGCTGGCAAGTTGAACAAAGTTTTTATCTTGTTCTGAATTTCTTGAACTTGGAGAACTGATACCCAGAGAGAAGATACAACTCTAAAGAAGGTAGAGATCATGGCTTCTAGGACAATTAGAATTTACAGTTGAATGTTCACTAGAGTCACCCAGAAGACTTCTTAAAACAGATTACTGTGTCCTACCCCCTAAGTTTCTGAGTCCCAGGGCTAGTTTGGCCTGAGAATATGCATTGCTGAAAAATTTCCAAGTAAAACTGATGCTGTTGATCTAGAGACTACACTTTGAGAACCACTAAACATGAGGGTGAAAAGTCAGTCGGTCGATGGTAGCAAAGCTGAATGAGAGCCTGGTTGCTGATGGTCTTGCCAGGTAGTCGAGTTAATGTAAATAATTGCTAGCCTCTAGATTCCTTGTTCTGTTAGAAAAGAAGCTACTATTTGTTTAAGCCCAATTAGTTGGGCTTCTTTCAACCCATCTACAAAAGTAATCTGATGCCTTAAATTATTAGTAAGGAAAACAAAAGCAATCTGAACTTATAGAGAGCTGGACTCTGAAGGAAAGGCAGAAAGAGAGAACCCAGAGGGATGCTTATCTGAGACTAACTTCACATGGAGTAAAAGCTGCCTCACCAGGAAATGTTTTTAGCCATCTTTTAGCATCTGGGATGTTTGTATTATAAGATTGTGGGTGGAGGGGGAGGTTAATATTAGGAATTTTTTAAAATTATATTACATAGTTTAACAAGTCAAGTAATTATACAAAGTTTATGATAATAAATAGATATCTACACCACTGAGGCAACCATTTTCAACTCTTGTAGTTGTTCCTTCTGGAATTTGCAAATTTACTTGCATGCTTAAACTGCCATAATTTACCTTTCCAGCTTTAATTTGGAAGGTGAGAATTTACTTTTTTAAAAAATATATTTATTTATTATTTGTGTATACAAGAGCTGAGGTGTAGGCCAGAGGTATGGAGGGTGTTACCAGAGACAGAGTGGGGAGCTGAACAGACGGGTTCACTGAGATACACTGCTGAGGGGAGCAGTGGGCAAGACAGGAGAGGTCTGCTGTGCCATGTCGGTCACCTCCCTGGCTGGGGATTGAACTTGTGCTACCGTGGCCATGGATGCTTCATAGTGTGGTTCTTAACCCCTTGCACCACTAGGGAGGCCCTGGAAGGTGAGAATTTAAATTTCTTTTTACATATCCTTCCCTACTCTGTGCCACCTACTTCCCCGCTACACACACTTCCCCAATATAATTAAATATCAATTGTTTGTCAATGCTCAATGCCTACAACATTACGATGAAAAGTTATTGACAGCTGGACCTCCCTGGTGACACAAGGAGTTAAGGAGCAGCACTGTGGAGTTATCCTCAGTCACTGCAGTGCAAGTTTGATCCCTGGCCAGGGAGCTGACCCACATGGCACAGCAGGCCTCTCTTGTCTCTCCTGCTGCTGCCCTCAGCAGAGTATTTCAGCAGATCCACATGTTCTGCTCCCCACTCTGTCTCTGGTGACTCCTCTCACACACACACACAGCCTTCTGGGCTGTACCTCAGTTCTTATATGTATAAATAAATAAATCTTTTAAAAAATAAATGTTATTGACAGCTGGGCCTTGCAATTCTTGATTCCTGTTCTTTTCTGTTTAGACCTTTTTGTCCCTGGAGTCAATAATTGCTTCATTTTCTATGAATCTAGGATTAATTCACCCTGTGCGCCCCAGAGAGAAGAGAATTTCCTCTTCATTCCAACACATCAGTTCATTTAGACATTGCGTTTTTCTGGGCGCTGTCCGCCCTAGTTTCTGTCCCTGCTGCGGTCTGGAGGAAGCTGGGGTGCAGAGCTGTCACTCTGGAATTTCCCTTCCGCCACTGCACAGGGAAAACCTTTCTCTTTTTCCTGCTCTGTTTTCTGGATTTGATGTTTTACTTTCTCTCTATTTACTCTGTCTTTTAGACAAAATATGGACAGGAAGGGACCTGGCTAGGGTCCAGCGGAAGGTTACTGGCATTATGAAACACCTGAGAAGAGTTTGCAAAGTGGGCAGGTTTAAAAACCTACCACCAGGAGGCCTCCCTGGTGGCGCAGTGGGTTAAACAAAGCACTGTGAGCAACCGCAGCCACTGCAGCACGAGTTCGATCCCTACCACCGTAGCAGACCTCCCCTGCCTCGCCGCTGCTCCCCTCAGCAGTGTGTTTCAGTCAGTCTGCCCATTCTGTTCCCGGCTCTGTCTCTGGTGAATCCTCTCACCTCCCTGGACTCTGGCCTATACCCAGCTCTTATATAAAATCTTGAAAAAAACAAACAAACCTTCCACGAGGGGAGTGATGTCTCTCAACTGCAGGAGAGAGGTGCTACCCCAGGGCCTCAGGGGCACGAGTGCATCCTCAATGACTCCCTGGCTGTCCCTGGAGGGCTGGGCTGGCTCTGCATCGAGAACAGCTAGGAGGTAACATGCAAGCACCTCCTCTCTACTCCTGTCCTCAGATTTCCCGCTTCTGCCTCCCACTGGCTGTATCCAGCCGGGCCCAGTGTGCAGGACAGTGGCGCTAATGTTGTGCAGAGATGGGCACAGAACAGGGTGGAAGGGGTGGGTGGGGGAGTGGATGTGGAGAGCTGTAGAGCACAACCACTAGAAGAGGTAAAATTTTGATATTGAGTGTATCTAAAAGTGTCTTTCTTCATTCAGTGCTGCTTCTAGAATGCTGGTTTAGTAGACAAAGAATTCTGAGCTGGCCACTCCCTTTCCTTAGAACTTTGGAGGCAGTATTCCAATGACTCATGGCTTCCAGAGTTGCTGTCAAAGACTCTATGCCACTTTCTTTCCGAAACCCCTCCCTTTTTTGAAATTTATGCATATAAGAACTGGTGTGTAGGCCAGAGGTGCGAGGATCCACAAGAGACAGAGTGGGGAGAAGAACAGGTGGATCTACTGAAATATACTGCTAAAGGGAGAAGTGGGTGAGATAGGAGAGGTCTGCTGTGCCATGTGGGTCAGCTCCTGGGCCAGGGATTGAACTCATGCGGCAGTGGCTGATAGCTTGATAGCCACCAGGGAGGCCCTTTCCTAATCCTTTTTATGTGAACAAGTTTCCACTTCTAGAGACTTAGTGGTCCGTTTTTTGGTGAGAAGTGATTTTACATCATTATGCGACTGGGCCCCTGGGTAGGCCCAACCCAGGTATGCTTGCTCAGTCTCTCCTAGGCCATGAAATAAAGGCAACATGGGTAGAGGTCCCAGCCTCCTTACATAGTTGTGATGCAACTGTTCCATCTGTGATGTCTGATCACTCTCATGCATCTGTGGACAATGTTGCGAGATCAGGGCTAGGAGTCAGATGCTGATAGAACTACCTCGCCTCGCATCCCAGAATACATAGTCATGGGAGGTTTTATGAGAAACTATCTGGGAGAGAGAGGCTATCTGGAGAAGAGAGAGCTATTTGATAGAGAAGAGGGGCATAGGTTGTTTAGACGAAAACAGTGGGTGGTGTGGCATGAAATCTTTTTCCATCAGGCCACACAGGTCCCTGGCAATAAGTCTGAGCCCTTGGGCTAGACAGAGAGGTTTAAAAGTCAGTCAAGTTCTCCTTAAGGCTTTGCAAGGGCCTCCCTGGTGGCACAGGGGTTGGGTACGGTACTGTGGGGCTTCCATAGCCACTGCAGCTCTAGTTAGATCCCTGGCCAGGGAGGGTGGTACAGCAGACCTCTCCTGCCTCCCCTGCTGCTCCCCTCAGCAGTGTATTTCAATCGAGCAATCTTGCTCACACTCTGTCTCTGGTGAATCCTCTCACTACCTCTCACCCCCCCAACCCCACCATGTGCCACTGCCTGTACCCCCAGCTCTTGTATGCATACATAAATAATAAAATCTTTAAGAAAGAAAGAGGAGAGAGAGAGAGAGAAATCCTGAAAAATCTTAGTGCCATTGAGACAAGGGAGCTAAGAGCATACAAAGGAACAAGGAAAATCTCTTCAATAAATGGTAATGGGAAAACAAGGTAGTCATATGCAAAAGAATGAAACTAGACCATTGTTTAATACCATAGACAAAATTAATTCAAAATCAATTAAAGACACAAATGTAATACCTGAAACCATAAGATAGATGGAACAAAACAGATGATAAACTCCTTGCTGTTGATCTTGAAGATGTCTTTGGGGATTCCACTCTAACCACAAGGAAACCAAAACTAAAATAAACAAATGAGACCACATCAAACTAAAAAGCTTCCACACATTTATAATCAAGATGAAGAGGGCTTCTACAGAATGAAAGAAGATACTGTAAAGTGTATATGTGACACAGGGCTAATGCCTTAAATATATAAAGAGAGAACACAACAACAAAAAGAGCAACCTAATTTTAAAATGGGCAGAGAATCTGAATAGATTCAGAGGAGATATACAGATGGAAAGTGTTTATTATAATCTTTTATTATTAGCAAAATGCAATTAAAAACAACAATGAGATAGCACCTGTGAGAATAGCTATTGTCAAAAAGATAAGAAACAGAGCCCGCCCTGGTGGTGCAGTGGGTTAAGCAATGCTCTATGAAGCAGACCGCAGCCACTACAGCATGAGTTCGATCCCTGCCGCCTGCTGGGAGGGGACCCACATGGCGCAGCAGACCTCTCCTGCCTCACCCGCTGCTCCCCTCAGCAGTGGATTTCGGTCCATCTACCTGTTCTGCTCCCTGCTCTGTCTGGTGGATTCTCTCACCTCCCTGCACCTCTGACCTGTACCCCAGTGCTTGTATGCATAAATAAATAAATCTTTAAAAAAAAAAGATAAGAAACAAGTGTTGATGAGAGCATGGCAAAGGGAACCCTCATACACCATCAATGGGAGTGTAAATTGGTGTAGTCATTAGGAAAGCAGTAAGAAAATTCTTCAAAAATTAAAACTACATCCCATATGATTCAAAATACTTCTGGATATTTTGTGAAGAAGTGGAGAATACAAAAGCACTAATTCAGACACTTATCCACGCCCCCCCCCATAGTCATCACAGCATTTTTATCAATAGCCAAGTCTTGAAAATAACCTAAATGTCCATTGGCAGATGATTGTATAAAAAAAAATGTGGTATATATACAATGAAATATTACTCAATAATATGTAAAATAAAGATGAATTTCTACCATTTACAACATAGATGGACCCTTGAGGATAATAAATCAGATACAGAAAGACAAATACCATGTAATTTCATTTATATGGGAAAGATAAAGAAACCAAATCAACCAAACAAATGAATTTTTAGATTTTTTTTTAAAGATTTACTTATTCATACATACAAGAGCTGGGGTACAGGCCAGAGTCCAGGACGGTGAGAGGATTCACCAGAGACAGAGTGGGGAACAGAACAGGCAGACTGACTGAAACACACTGCTGAGGGGAGCAGCCGGTGAGACAGAAGAGGTCTGCTGCACCATGTGGGTCCTCTCCCTGGCCAGCAGCAGGGATCGAATTCGTGCTGCAGTGACTGCGGTTTGTTTCATAGTGCGTTGCTTAACCCACTGCGCCACCAGGGAGGCTCCTGAATTTTTAGATTTTGAGAACAACATAGTGATCACCAGAAGGGAGCTAGGGATGGGATGAATGGGTAAAAGAGGTCAGTTGCATGATACACAGATGGAAACTTGGCTATTGGTGGCAAACAATGTAGTATATGCAGGTACTGATTTATAATGCTGTACGCCTGAAACCTTTATAATGTGATAGACCAATGTTGCTTCATTTTATTAAAAAAGAAATAATGTTTTCTGGTTGGATTTAGCCAGTGGGAGGCACAAGTAGGAAATCAGAGGGCAGGAGTGGAGAGAAGTAGTTAATTTCCTGTGTCCTCTCCCTGCTGGCAGAGCCCCCGAATCTGCAGTGATGACCGGAGTGCCAGTGACACAGCTCTGCTTTTCTCAGTGAGCTCCATAGGCAATGGACGGAGGCTCTTCTAAACATGTCAGCTTGTCCAAAGGCACACAAAGGGAAGTGAAGTAGAAGAGGGGAGGAGGGGCATGTAGTTCAACCCCAGAGCTCAAAGAATTGGCTTGTATCACATATGTATTTATGTTTTCAAGGGCAGAAAGCCCAGTTTACTCTGTGAGATCGTGGAGCCTTTTAAATCATGAGTTCTTCATGATAAAAAACTTTGAAAGGTAGCTAAAGAAAGTTGATTGAGGGCCTCCCTGGTGGCGCAGTGGGTGAAGCAAACCGCAACCACTGCAGCACGAGTTCGATCCCTGCTGCCGGCCAGGGAGGGGACCCACATGGTGCAGCAGACCTCTCCTGCTGTGCCCACT
>JAGFMF010012100.1:4408119-4418566 GCA_019455555.1 Galemys pyrenaicus | reverse complement strand
GGGGAGCAGCGGGCACAGCAGGAGAGGTCTGCCACGCCATGTGGGTCCCCCCCCTGGCCGGAGGCAGGGATCGAACTCGTGCTGCGGTGGCTGCGATTTACTTCTTAGTGCGTTGCTTAACCCACTGCGCCACCAGGGGAGGCCCCACAGCGATCTTTTAAACCCACAAATCAAATTAAAATGTTCCCAATCCCACAGTAGGGTCCTTGATACTTAAAAGTTTCAAGTCCTTGATACCGTGATACTTAAAGTTATGAGTGAATGAATGAATAAATGAGTGAATATGCTCGCCAGATGACAGGAGGATCCTTGGGAAAAACAAAACAAAACGAAACACTGAGAAATTCTCTGTAGCAAAGGTGACTTTGGGCAATGATGTTTAACAATCATTTAAAAGTAGTTGCCTATTCTGTACTTTGCTCTTCACCCCTCCACGGCTTCTGTACTTTGCTCTTCACCCCTCCACGGCTCCCCACTCCTCCGAGTAACCTTCAGTAACAGTCTGCTGCACCAAACTGCACTGTTTGGGGGAGGATTTCAGGAAAGAAGGAACAAAGTATCTAGGCACCAGGCAAAACCACGTCCTAAGATGGCAGTAATTGTAAGAGGAAAGCTAATGATTATGGGGACCCAGAATTCAGTGGGGAAATGTAGTTCAAGTGAGAGGTGACCAGAATCCTCTGAAAATTTAGGAAGGATCTAATATTGCCCTTACCGGGTTAGGGACTGTTGAAAGAAAGAATTAGCTTCAGGAGTTTGGAGGTATCCGCAGGCTCAGGTTATATAAGGATAAGTGTTTAATTCATAGACATGTTCTAAAAATTATATTGGGAAAATTATATTAAGTGCTTAGTACAGTGCCTGGTACATAGAAAGAACTCAGTATATGTTAATTGTTGTTTCCCTTTATTTTCTCCCACCCCCTCCACTCCCTTTCTTCAAGGCTCCATTCATTCTTTTCCAAGGACATGCAGGGGCGTGTCCACTGCTCCCTCCGTCCGAGCCCAAGCTCCGCCCCTCATTTATCTGACCGGTTCCCGAGAGGCGGAGCCGAGGGAAGAGCCCAGTGCGAAGCAGTGGAGGAGGGGCGCATGCGCGGGCTGGACTGGGTGGAGGTGGAGAGGAAGAGCTGCCGGAAGTAGGAGGCTGAGGTGGTGGCAGAGCAGGAGGCAGCTGCCAGGGAAACCGAGGCGCGGGACGCACGGCCCGCAGACAGGCGGGGGAGTCGTCTTCTGCTTCCTCCACCCAGAAGGCCCTGGAGCCCCTTTGTCTGGGTTAAGGGTCTCTGGTCCGGCAGCCTCCTCTTGTCTTAGGCCTGTCGGGGGGCTGGGGACCCGTACTTGAAGGGCTGCAGAGTGGGGGGCGGGCACCGCTGACCGGAGAAGGGGCGCCGGGGCTGGGCCGAGGAGAGGGTTTCCTCTCGCTCAGGAGGTGCCCCTGGGCAGGGAACCGGGAGTCTTCACCTCCGAACTGAGGCAGAGGTTGCTGGGGGCGAGGAGGGCGCGTCGCCCTCTGCCCCCGCCGGCACCCTGGCTATGACCGGCAAGTCGGTGAAGGACGTGGATCGGTACCAAGCGGTGCTGGCCAACCTGCTGCTGGAAGAGGATAACAAGTTTTGTGCGGACTGCCAGTCGAAAGGTAGCGCATCCTTCCCGGTGGGCGAGGGGTCCAGCCGCGGGGCTGAGCTTGGGAGGTGGCCTCTCTGGGGAGGGTGTTTTTGGGCTTAGGTCGCCTGAAATGGAAACGCGTGCTACTCTTGCTAATGAGGCTGCTAGGTGTTCTGCAGCGCCTGCCTTGGTGTGGGAAGAGTTTGCGAGGGCGAGTGTGTGTGTTTGGGGGAAGGGGGTGGTGGGGGTGGAAGTGTCGTGATACGTGCAGGTGAGAATGTCTGTATTTCAGGGCTCTGAATGCGTACTAGGCCAATTGTCAGCCCAGAGGCAGCCCAGAACTCTCAACATGCCCCCTTGCAAAGCTGGGGATGAACTGCAGTGTGTGTGTGTGTGTGTGTGTGTGTGTGAGAGAGAGAGAGAGAGAGAGAGAGAGAGAGAGAGGAAAGTGAGATGACGAGGAAACTGCTTAAATGATTTTTAAAGGTGGTGATTGTGCTGCCTGCTATTTAGTTAGCAGCTCCTGTCATTTTACAGCCTTGCTGAGACCTGACAGAGAGACTCGGTGCCTTTCTTCCTGGATGTGTGCAGTCAGAATCTGCCTTATGCAGTAACACAGTGCGGATTTCTAGACAGCCTAGCCCTGGCTTGTGGAGTGCGTTGGAGGCCTGTGTCTGTGTGGTGGGAGAAACTAGCAGATTGTGGCTGTAGTGCAGGATCTGCTTAATCAGTAAGGGAAAGGAAGCAAGGGATGCATCGAATTGTCTCTTGCATGGTGATCACCCTTCTAAAGGTGAAATAAGATCATTATAAAATGGCAGAGCCATTTAACCTTTGTTTTCTGTGGCCTCAAAGATTCATGATTTGATAAAATGAAAAATCATATGATAGGAAATCTTAATTATTAGTGAAATGTTTGCCCTTCAAATATACAGATACAAACTTCTGTAAATATGTTGTTTCCTTATTTTCTTTTCTACATTCTTTGGCATATAATTGAAGGAGTTGGGGGGAAAATAATTATTTTCTGCTTGGTTGAGGGAAAAGAGATTGTTGTATTTGGGGAGCTATTGTTAATTTACTTTTTATTCACAATGCAGTGGATTTGCCAAGGTTGTTGGCCATCGAGATTATTGAACGTATAGTACACAGCAAAGATTCAGATGTATTTGTATTTATTAATATTGAGAAAGGAAGTAGATGCTTAATTGATGCTTTCACTCAATTATATTTTATTTTAGAAAAATAAGGTTACATAAGGAGAATAAGGGAATGAAACATTGATTTGGATCTCTGCTAACATATTTTAGTGCCCTTTAAGGAAAGCAGGCTTCCAGACTTCTTTCCTGAATTTTGATTTAACAAGAATTAATTTTAAAAAGTACTTTAGAATCACCTTATGTTAAGTAAGGTTATTTTAGCTGACTTTTGTTTGATCTTGTATTAGATATATTGAGAGACCTGGTTTAAAATTTAGGCGTGTTTCTCTTGGCTTTACTTTATAAAATTCCTTGTGTCCTCAGTTGACACATCTTGAGTCACAGTGAAGCAACCCACTGGAGTAAGCATTGTTACATTTGGATGTGAAATGCCATTTTGATGATTTGTACTACCCCCAGCCTCCATTTCTCAAGCCACTCTGATACTTACTCATATTCCAATAAAATATGGCCTATGGGAGAGAGAGGTTGATTCGTCACTTCCTCCAAATTTTCCATTGCTTTTTATCAATAGCATTACTGGGGATCAGGTAAGGAACATTAGTTAATACTTAATGAGAACTAGTAACTGCTGGCATGTCGATTTTATTAGCTGCTGTTCATGCTAGAATCCTCTTTCCTGAAACAATTTCTTTTTACAAATAACTTTTATATTTTGACTTGTTAGTGTCAGTGGCTTGGCCATAATAACAAAAATCTTTCAGTTCCATTAAATAAATAATTTATTGAAGCCTTAGTTTACCCAAATTGTGAACGAGCTAGCCCCTTCTCTACTCCTCTCCTTTTCCCTAATTTTGGTTGCCTTAGTGATCATGTGAACAACTATCAGATCATGCCTTAAGGAAAAAAAGATACTATCATTTGTTATAGGCCCACAGATGTGGTTTCTTCATCATCCAACACTATCAAGTTATTGTGGCCTTTCGTTAATATTTTTTTAATAACTTAAGAAGTGAAAGAACAAAGCACAAACATACTGAAGATTTCAAATATGTTGATGGTAACTGTACATATGGGCCCACCTAGTTTTATAAATAAATCCTTGGTGATGTTGCTCAAGCTTTAGTTTTTAGGTCTTCAGTTCCATATTTTACCAGTGTGCCTGGAATGACTCGTAATCAACCTCTTCACTGGTTTCAATTAAATACTAACTTATTTACCATGAAAGGAATCTCCCTTTCTGATGACCTGAATACTTGGGTCTGCTATTGGGACACTACTCAGTATCAAGTTTTGTAAAAAATTGAGAGCTGCTTAATGAACAAAGAATAAGAATAGAAGAAATTTGATGGTCTTCAGGAATATTTACTTCAGACTCTGAAGCACCCCAAGAATTCTGGAGTCTGACAACACTGTGTAATAATTTTTTGCTTTTCTTTCTGCTACATCTCATTCTGAAATATTTTACCTGGATCACTTAACATTGACTTTACCTCTCTGTCAGTTCTCATTATGTATTTGTAAATTTGAATTTACATTTTGATAAAGGTAGCAATTCCATGAGGTTCAAAATTCAAAAGGTACAAAAGGGAATGTGTATAGTGAAGAGTTTTACTCTTGTCCATGATTCCTTCGCCACCGTTTTTCCTTCCTAGAAGTGACCACTGTTGGTGGTTTCTTTTGTGGCTTTTAAGAGATAATATATACATAGACAAACAACTATAATTGAAGCTATATTTTGCAGTGCTTTTATGCAAATAGTACCATATCACCCGTAGTTCATGACACCTTACATTTTTCTGTCAACTGTATAACAAGACAGTAGATTCTCCAGGTATACCGAGGAACTTCCTCATTCTTTCAAGGTATTTTCTAAGCCTATATCTATCTAGGTTACCTTGATCAAGTTGAATTATTTGCTTAAGTGACTTGGAAGACATTTGTTCTCATTGAGGGTATTTGAGAAAGTATCCTAGACCCAGCCTTAACTCTTATAAGCCTACATTTCAGGTGACAAAGAAGCAGTTGTGGAGAGGTTGTAGACTTAATGTTGGAACATCCAGTTAACCTCTTTTACTCTGCCTATTGTAGTTTTGTGACATTCAGTTCATCACCTAACTTTTTCAGCTTAATTTCCCTCATTTGAAAAAATAAAAGTGCCGCAAACTAAAGTGTTAGACAAATGTAAGCATTATTTATTATTGCCATTACTGGTCTTACTTATTTTATCTTTGTTTTATTTGCTTCACTTTCTGATTTTATTCTCTTAAATACTCTGGTTATTGGAAGCCAGATTTAGAATGACTCACCCAACAATCCCCTAGTCTTTAAGCCAAAACCATTTCCTTTATATGGGGGTTCTGGCATTTTTTCAAATGTTCTCTATGGTACCCTGGAGCATGGTCTCTGGATGTTTCCTGACTCTTCAAACATGTAGAAAAGATGAGACTAGGGATTCCTTGTGTAGAAATTTTCTAATAGTAGTTCTAAATTTCATCTCCAGTAAATTAATCTCTAGCTTTGCTTTGTATTTGTTTTCCATAGATAGCTAAATCATTACTGTTAACTATCACTCCCTAGAACATGAATATTCTCATCAATTTTTAATTATCTGTATCTGTGGCACATTTTTAGTTAAAAAAAATTCCAGCAGATCTAGACAACAGATGGAGTTTCGCTTCCATTTTCCAGTTGTTAAGCACCCTTCTCCAGCCAAGATCAAATAATTTGCTAGGGTTTTAGAGGTAATGTACTTTACTCTGACAGTTGTTGTTAGGGTGACACAGTTTTACTAAAAGTAATTTATCAAAGTCCCCGTTAGATTGTCTTTTAATATCAACTTGTTAAACCTGTTCCCTGGGAGATACTTTTCTTTCTGTTCTCTGTGTCCTTTAAATATCATTCTGGGGCAGTGGGATAGTGTACAAAATGCCATGTCTTTTTTTTTTTTTTTAAAGGTTTATTTATTTATGCATACAAGCACTGGGGTACAGGCCAGAGGTGTGGGGGTGGTGAGAGGATTCACCACAGAGAGCAGGGAGCAGAACAGGCAGATCAACAGAGGTACACTGCTGAGGGGAGCAGAGGGCACAGCAGGAGAGGTCTGCCGTGCCATGTGGGTCCCCACCCTGGCCGGCAGCAGGGATCGAACTCATGCTGCAGTGGCTGCGTTTTGCTTCACAGTGCGTTGCTTAACCCACTGCGCCACCAGGGAGGCCCAAAATGCCATGTCTTTTAAGAGAAACTGTTTGCTAGCCTGCAATACTGTACTATACATATATATATATATATTCATCTACAAAATCTTTCTTAAGCATCTACTTTGTGTCAGAGACAGTACTAGGTTATATACATTAAAACATAGGGCCTTTGGTCTCGGATTTTACAGTTTAATGGGTGGTAGATATGTAAACAGATATATGATGCAATATAGTAATTAACATTAAGGCATTGTGTGAAGGGAGAAGTGAAAGCATTGAAGACATAAACAAGTCTGCCTCAGGAAGTTGTGGCTTTAAAGAGAGAAGTAGGCTGCATCTTGAATGATAAGCATGACTTTGCCAAGCATGACTTGAGGGGGCTTTGCGTTGTAGGCAGAGGAAACAGAATGTGCCAAAGTACTGGGATATGTGGTGGTGATAGTGGTGGTGTGTGTGTATGCATGCACATGCATGTGTACGTGTGCACACGCACATACACATGTCCACAAGAAGGAATTCTTTAGTATATTTTGACTACATGTTGTGGAGTGCCAAGGAATAAAGTTTTTGACAGGTAGATAGGGGCCAAAAAACTTAAAATCCTAGTGCTGAAGTTGACTTGCTCTTATGCTTTAGCCTCCTTTTGTGTCAGAAGCCCATAGTCTGAGAAGTTCACCTGCTACTCAAATAAAATTATAAGTATTGCAGACATGAAATGTTTTGTAACTGTTGAGAGTAAGGAAGGCCTTGAGTATTGTGCCCACAAGCTCTCCTTGGAAATGTACCTTCACAAGAACATTGGATTATTTTAGAAGTCTAGTGAAATGTCACTTTTGGAGTTGATGAAGTCGACTTTTGAGTCTGAATATGCTTTTTATATTGAAGCAGTTGAAAAGCGCTGAATATTTGATGTGTGTTCTTGATTGTTCAGCGCTTGGGATATGTAAACAGGTAGGTGCAGTCACATTTCTCAATACACTTTTCAGCAAATCTATAGTTTTCAGATAAGTCAGAAACCTACCTCCTTTCTGCATTTTTATCTGATGTCATTATGGTATGTAGGTGGCAGCTTTCTTGGGCACAGTTGTCTGTGTAACTATTCAACACATGAGTCATTATCTGTTTCTATTCTTCTGCCTGAAAATACCATCTTGGAAACAGTGCCATGCAGTTGGTGACTGCAACAACTTACTCATCATGTATATTGCAGCTGCCTTTATATTACATTGATGGAATCTACCTGTGCAACAGAAAAGGGATTGACACAGACTCAATTCCTCTAAATGGTATCCCCAGTGAAAAAGATGCCAAGCAAGAATCTGCATACAACACACATTTCACATTCTAAGTATACGATGCCTAACTTTTATTATTGTGTCTGCTTAACTCCTTATCACAGTTATACTTTTTTTGAGCAAGTGGCCAATTTAAGTAGATACTAACTTTGAAGAAGTTCTGTATTGGCCCCTGGAGTGTGACAGTTTATCATATACCACATTGAAAAGGTAGGAACCAAGCCTATTTAGAGCAGAACACCTTAAAGTTAAGAACACCTTAAAATTAAAAACACTTTTACCAAACTCCTCTATTAAAGAAATATTTCTGCATTGGTAATTTTTTTTTGAGTTGTAATTTGCCACAGTTAACACATACACTAGGAATGTAAGTTCCAGGGGCAGCATTTGTGTCTGTCTTGTTCACCCTAGTATTCTTAGCACCTAGAAAAGTGCTTGGCACAGATAGGCACTCAGTAACTATTTTTTTAAACTAATGTATTGCTTTTGTCATCTATAAATATTTTGTTTCTTACTAGGAGAAGTCTAAGGTTATCTGAATCATTATTTAATTCTTAGGAAAGCTATTCACTTTCTGAAAATAAGTTTTTTAAAGATTTATTTATTTATACATATAAGAACTGGGGTACAGGCCAAAGGTGTGGGGGGTGAGAGGATTCACCAGAGATAGAGTGGGGAGCAGAACAGGCAAGCAGAAACACACTGCTGAAGGGAGCAGTGGGCGAGGCAGGAGATGTCTGCTGTGCCATGTGGGTCACCTCTCTGGAGGGGGATTGAACTTGTGCTGCAGTGGCTGCAGGTGCTTCATAGTGTGGTGCTTAACCCCTTGTGCCACCAGGAATGTCCCCTGAAAATAAGTTTTTTAAGAAATATTTTAAATTCAGGACTAGTAAGGAAAGCAGGAACCACTGAAGGTCGGTCATACAAGCAAAGGAAATTTAAAATATGGACTATGTTGCTGTAAGAGCAGAGACGGTAAATGGGTTGGTGAGACAACCCATAGACTAGCAACACCTGGAGCTACCATGCCCCTAAGGAAAATAGAAGCTGCTGGTGTCTCCAAAGGCCAGAAGCCTGAGCCATCTGGTAGGAGCCAGAGCCTGGAGAGAATAGCTATCTGGTGGCAACTGGAATGCAGACAAAGAGGGAGAGAGCTATGAGGGGAAGAGGGAGAGAGAAAGCACATTACCTTGGCCTCTCCCCTCCTCTGGCGGCTTATCCTTATCAGTACCTCCCATTGATGGGCCTTACCCAGAAATCAGTTGGCAAGGGAGTTGGGAGATGTGGAGCCTTCTGATGGAATGGCGCAGGGACAGGATGCAGGTGGACGCAGGCAAGGGCACTTAAAAAATTCCCCAAATATAATTGTTTCTCCTTATAAGTAAGTAGTTGAATTATTTTAGATCAGAAGGGTTTTCAGGCAGATACAACCTGTGTGCTTTTAAAGGATTTTACCTGCTGCTGAAACAATAATTAGTCCCAGGAAGTAATGTAACTACTCAGTCATTGCCTATCTAATTAGGATTTGTGAATAGGAAAATTGGCTTCTGTTGATTTAGTATTTGACTGTTGGCTGCTGCCAGGAGTGAATTATCATTTGGTTACTCAGGAGATAAGTTCTCACCCTGTCAATTCTGGGAAGCCTTAGGCTCTGTTTATATAAACGGAACTTGTCCCGTTTACAGCTGGATGACTTGAGTCAGTAACTCAGAAGGTGTACTAAAAAAATTTGAGGATTGCAGCTTTAAAACATGCTACAGATTAGTGGACGTAATTTTCCTGGTGCCACATAGTCTTGTTGACCTCTCTGTCCTACTGTAAACCCACCCCCATAACTTCAGATAGGTTGGCACTAGAGGAGGGAGGCGAGTTCACTGGATTTACTTTCTTCTAAACTGAACTTGAAAAGAACCTGGTCTAGTATGGAAGGTTGGCTGCTGCTTCACTAAAGGCAAAACTTCTGAAGTATTGCTGCTAGTTTTCTCCTTGACTATCAAGTGTCTAATGAGTTGTAAGATACAAGTTCAGCACTTTCTAGAAGTGCTTTTTTTGTCAATCAGGTCACCTGCCTTTGGGCCCCTGTTATATTAATGGGATTGGTGGAAGTAGGCCAGCAAATGATTTCAGTGGTATGTGAATATATTTGCTTTTAGGCTGTTATTTTTTACAGAGGCCACAGATAAGGAACCCTCATTGTTTTAGTAAAGTTACCAACTGTGAAAACTGCATAGGTTTCATTGTTTTACTCTTTTCTCCAAAAGTTAATTTCCCCTTGGCAGGTATGACTATGATTCACAGACGTAATTAAAATATGATTTGGTATTTTAAAAAGGATATTGGACTGCTTCTCAGGATACCAGTTCTTTTCAGCTATTTCATTTCAACTTAAGAGATACATCTATGCATTTTTTCAAAAAATATTTAATTTATTTTTAAAGTAGAATAACTAGGGTGTAGGCCAGAGATGTGGGGGGAGAGAGGAGTCACCAGAGACAGTGGGGAGCAAAACAGGAAGATCTGCTGAAATACATTACTAAAGGGAGAAGTGGGCGAGACAGGAGAAGTCTGCTGCACCATGTGGGTCATCTCTCTGGCTGGGGATCGAACTCAGGCCCTCGGGGTGGGAGCTCTAAGACTTAACTCATAGGCCACCAGAAGGCCCATACCCATTTATTTTTGAAAACTCATGTTTAATAACTAACATATCACTACTGTATTTGACTCTTCCATTTCCAAATTTTCTCTTTTCCTACCCCCACTCTTCTGGATCCTGTATCCCCACAGACTTTGTGGATGCTGGTCCATTGATGGCTGAACTGCAGGTCCTTCCCCAGTGGAAAATCCCAAAGATGAGCCAACTCTGCCTTCAGCTATGGCTCCCCATCAGCGTAAGGCTGCCCTGGTGGTTGTCTTCAGTTTGTCCAACTCTATCCTTAACCTTCATCCTCCCTCAGTGTGGCTGAAACTTGCCCTGAAATCCCACCTTGGTAATATATCACTTTTTAGAAATAGGATTTTTAAAAAAGATTTATTTATTTATGCATACAAGCACTGGGGTACAGGCCAGAGTTGTGGGGGGGTGAGAGATTCACCACAGAGAGTGAGGAGCAGAACAGGCAGATCAACAGAAGTACACTGCTGAGGGGAGCAGCGGGCACAGCAGGAGAGGTCTGCCGTGCCATGTG
>JAGFMF010012100.1:4383049-4407920 GCA_019455555.1 Galemys pyrenaicus | reverse complement strand
ACCATGTGGGTCCCCTCCCTGGCCGGCAGCAGGGATCAAACTCGTGCTGCAGTGGTTGCGGTTTGCTTCATAGTGCGTTGCTTAACCCACTGAGCCACCTGGGAGTCCCTAGAAATAGGATTTTATTATTGGCTGCTTCTTCCATTTTCAAGTAATGTTAGCTAGTTCTTTGACCATTGAGTTGACCATATTTTCTCCCCCCCCCCCACCTCCCAGTTGTCTGTTTTCTACTTGCCATATACAGAGAATATAGTTTATTTAGAAAGTGCTGGATCTCCCAAGCCCACATGGAGAATATCTTTTAATATTTTTTAAAATTTCAAGATGAAGTGTTTTAATCCAAAACAGTAAAATTTAATCCCTCAGGTCCATATCACTTCTACAACCCTCTTCCCCCCAAAAAAAATATGCTCAGCATTTTCATTTTATGATGGTGTATTGAAAATTGTAAGGCAAGTACAGGAGAAAGAGAAACCTACTCTTTTTTTTTTTTAAAGATTTATTTATTTATATATACAAGCACTGGGGTACAGGCCAGAGGTGTGGGGGGGGGGTGAGAGGATTCACCACAGAGAGCAGGGAGCAGAACAGGCAGATCAACAGAAGTACACTGCTTAGGGGAGCAGCAGGCACAGCAGGAGAGGTCTGCCGTGCCACGTGGGTCCCCTCCCTGGCCGGCAGCAGGGATCAAACTTGTGCTGCTTCAGTGGCTGCGGTCTGCTTCATAGTGCTTGCTTAACCCACTGCGCCACCAGGGAGGCCCGAGAAACCTACTCTTAGCTGTAGCTGTTCTAACAGAGTAATTTGAGAAAATAGAGATTTTCTTTTTCAGATAGCCATGCTGTCTTTTACAGAAATTGTTAGTGATGGGAAGACCATAAATTCCCCAAACTCTAACTCACTGTTTCTATCTTCATATGTGGTATACATATTAATCCTATAACATTACTTCCTGAAATATACACGAAGCGAATCTTCTTCCTCCTTTCTTGTCTTACTGGAAAGTCCCCCAGTATGGATTTAGAAATGAGTTCACTAGTGCCTTAAGTTAAAAAATTTGTCTTAATAGTGTTTGGTTGTTCAAAAAATAACTTTTTACTGAATTTTCTCTGTGAGCCGGTCACATCTTATGCTGCAGTGTGAAGCTTGTAGGGGAGTGGGCATTGGAATCTTTTTCTTGTTGCTACTTTACCACTTAGGTTATAACTGACACAAGCCCTCTAACAAGGAATAGGAAGGAAAACTCTTTTCTTACCATGATGCTTTTGTTCAAAGTAACTGTAAATAGCAGAGCTAATGGATGCCAATTTAAGTGTGACAGTTGATGTGAGGAAGAAAAATGAAAAGATTCAGGCTTTTCTGCTATGTTACTAACATTTTTCCTGAAAGAATAGCTGTTTTGGAACCAGGGACTTTGTCTCTCTACAGGTAAGCATGAGCAGTTTGGCTGGAGGACTTGTTTTACGCCAAGGAAAATTGGAGACAAGGTCTTTCTTACAGTGCGAATTCTATGTTAATGTTTCAACTTGTGTGTGAGAGAAGGGATGCCTCATTAAATGCAGCATTGGCATCAGGAAGACTCCAAATCAGCTCCTCTGAGTATTCTGACTTGGTTCTGAGCCTACTCTGTGAACAGAAGCAGCTTAACACAAGTGACTGAAATCAAGGGTCCATATTGTGGGCAAAGTAAAAATAGGATGGAGTTTTCATAGACGCATATGCGTTTCAGGGGGAAAAAAGATTTGTTACCATGGGAACAGACTCCCAGACCAGTTGTATATTAGATTTTGGAGGTTGGAGAGGCAGGAGAATTCTTGTGTGCTTATTAGCTAAACATCATTAAATGCTATTTTTTTAAAAAACAGCAAAAGCTGTTTTTCTCTGATTATGAAAATTATTATATATATTATGGAATTATATGAAAAGGTGTAATGATACAAAAGATATTTCTCATAGTCCTTATCACCAATTTTCTACTTGTTTATACCATAATAATTTTATATCATCAATGTTTTGTTTAACATTTGTCACAAGCATTTTCATTACATAAAAAATTTTATTTTTTTTCTAAAGATTTATTTATTTATGCATACAAGAGCTGGGGTACAGGCCAGAGTCATGGGAGGTGAGAGGATTCACCAGAGACAGAGCAGGGAACAGAACAGGCAGACTGACTGAAACACTGCTGAGTAGAGCAGCGGGGCGAGGCAGGAGAGGTCTGCTATGCCATGTGGGTCCCCTCCCTGACTGGGTGGGTCCCCTCCCTGGCCGGAGGCAGGGATCGAACTCGTGCTGCAGTGGCCGAGGTTTGCTTCATAGTGCATTGCTTAACCCACTGCGCCACCAGGGAGGCCCTACATTAATATTTAAAGGGCCTCCCTGGTGGCTCCACAGGTTGAGCGCAGCACTATGAAGCATATTCAGCACAGCAGCGCAAGTTAGATCCCTGTCCACATGGCGAGGCAGACCTCTCCTGCCTTGCCCGCTGCTCCCCTCAGCAGTGTATTTCAGTCGATCTGCCTGTTCTGTCTCCCCTCTGTCTCTGGTGAGAATCCTCTCACCCTCCCGTGCCTCTTGCCTGTACCCCTGCTCTTGTATGCATAAATAAAAATCAAAACAAAACATTTAAACACTTTTATTGTATTCAGTCACTTGAATATGTCATTTTTAACTCTTGTCCAGTTGTTGGACATTTGGATTTTTAGTTTTTCAGTATTATTATTAATGTACAGTTTTGTGTTGCTGTTAGACTGATAGGTTATTTACGTGTTCAGAGTTGAATAGTCATGTGGATCTTTAATCTTAAAAAGCTGTCAGAAAATCGTCTAGGTTGAACCCATGTAGAGAAGGCCTTGCTGTGGGCGTTATCATTCTGGCCTGCTTCACTGCATTGGATATCTGTGGAGAACTGGGGAGAATCCTGCCTTGACCATAAAGAACAACTTTATGCAACATCATAGCAAAATGGGCCAAGATAAATTCTCATGTCATGCACAGTTTTCTACACTATACACTTGATATGTGAGAATATTGTGCCATTGTCATCATCTTATGTTTTTTGTACAGGCCTTCTTTACTTAATTAGTTCACTGAGGAGGTGGATTAGAGGCCCTACACTGGTAGAAAGGGCCTAAGAGCTACTGCTTTTGTTGTTAGCAGGGCTTGCCTTAGACTGTAAATTCCAGGGCAACAGGACTGTATCCCATGCATATCTATATCTCATAATGTCTCTGTCTCCATCATGAATATTGTTATTTAAAAAGATCATATTCTATTTTGTTTTGTTTTGAAAGTCACCTTCATACTGTTAACTCAGGTATTTAAAGATCTGTGACAATCCAGAAAGTCAAGCAAGTGAATCTCAGCGCTGCTCTGTGGTAATTTTTTGCCACTTCTTTTGTGTGTTTCTACATCTGTGCCACGTTGAAAGCTGGGCCAGTCATTAAGCTGGTACTCCGGCCTCTCGGTAGGAGGTTTTAGTGTGACACATCATCTTAGGGAAAATGTAGCATGGGGTGTGAAACAGGAGGCTGAAATAGCAGTCCTGTAGTCTTTTTGTGGGATGGGAGTAAATATTTAGACTCTTTGCTCAGGTGCTGTAGAAATTAATAATAACCTTGCAGCACTTTTAGAAGCTCTCTTTATACCCCCTGAAATAGAATTGTTTAATTTGAAGAACCTTACTTTGGCTCTTTTGAAGCTGTGATTTTTTTTTCCTAGACACCTTCTCTGGCTTCCTTTTGCAGGATCTTTCTGTCCATACGGCTGGCATCTTTGTCCCGCTCCCTTGCATCACACCTTCTAACCTGTCACCCAATTCTGAAGCAACTAAGTTTTGAAACATTGTTGTGATTATTTTCTTTCTCAAAGGACTCAAAGCACCTTTTGCTCTCCTGCATAAGCCAGGATTGTTTTGATGATAAACATTCAGCATGCCGCTAAACCAGCCATCTGTACTTTGATCCCTGATTTTATTTCTGTTCTGCTGTTTCTTTAAAAATGAAAGTTCTCTAGCTTACTTGAGTATCATCCTGATTTTTTGGGTCTGTTTGCCAGTGGTGGGGGCTCCTCTAATGTTCCAGGAAAGCTCCTACACTAAGTTGTGGAAAGACGTTCACATGTCCAAGTTCTTGCACAAGGGTTAACTTGCTGACTCAGGAGGTTTTGTGTAAAGTCTCTGGGTGAAAGACATGAGCTTCCGTTCAAGCATTCCCTTCACATACCCTGCCTGGCCACTTATTTTTAAAATCTGGTATGTTATGCTCTTCTGTACTTCTAGGCTTCCTTTAAGGAAGAGGAATATGGGTGGGACAGTATGTGAATAAACCTTTATGTGAAATCTAGATGGTGAGCTTCCCAGAAGCAGAGGCAATTATATTGTATAATAGAAAAGAATACCAAGAGAACAAGATTAGCACTTTAGTGACCATTTCCCAGCACCTACTATGTGTAACACATTTGGGGTGTAAAGAGATGATTTGATCTTCAGGCTAGCCAATAATTTCTTCCATGAATTTGAGTAAATGACTTTCTTGACCTGTCTGGGCCTTAGTTTGCTTAACTGCTTAGGTTAAATCATCCTTAATGGTTTTTCCCCCCCCAATTTTGTATCTAAATGTTTATCTGTTTGCTATAGAACAAAAGAAGAGGCTTTTCCATAGAGTTGGCATATGTTTATATCTCACAGGTCTCAAACTAAATGGCTTCAACATGATTCCTTTAGATTATGGCTTTGCAATTTCAGCACTGTTGACATTTTGGTTACTTCTTTTTTGTGGAGTTGCACTGTGCATTGCAGGATGCTTAGAAGCATCCCTGGCCTTGCCCACTAGATGCCGGTAGCACTGCCAATTAAAAATGTCTCCAGACATTGGCATTGCCCTTTGGAGGAGAAATTATTTTACTGAGAAACTGCTGGGAGAAGATTGGAACTGCTCGAATATGGGCTATTTTTTTTTATATATTTATGCATACAAGAGCTAGGGTACAGGCCAGAGTTGCGGGAGGTGAGAGGATTCATCAGAGACAGAGTGGGGAGCAGAAAAGACAGACTGACTGAAACACACTGCTGAGGGGAGCAGCGGGTGAGACAGGAGAGGTCTGCTGTGCCATGTGGGTCCCCTCCCTGGCCAGCAGCAGGGATCGAACTCATGATGCAGTGGCTGTGGTTTGCTTCAAAGTGCGTTGCTCAACCCACTGCACCACCAGGGAGGCCCTAATATGGGCTATTTTTAATACTCGTTTTCATATTGTTCCTTTTCTGTTTATTACCTGTCTTAGGGCTAAAGGATGAAGAGCAATCTCATTGGTCGTGGCCATAGTATCCTTTAGTAGCTTAAAATAAACATCCTCTAAAGTGGTCTGGCTCATTTGCGTTTTCATTATATTTTTCAGAATATGTATAGATACTGGTTGTTTCAAAGAGGAAGCTAAGGCTTTAACCTGAAGTAACCTAAAAAATGTGAAAAATGTCCCAAAGGGTAAAGATTTTATTCTACTTAACCAAGGTAGCTTCTGTTTCCTGAAGCGAAGTCATGAATGATAGGAAGTTAGATGAAAATATCAAGTTTTGAAATACTAGTTTCATCTGCTACAGGTAGACTTTGAAATAATTGCCTAGCAATTCCTCCTACACATCTCTCTCCAGCCTGCTGTTAGCTATTGATGTACTCAGTGAACTGTATTAGATCTCTTATGAGATCTAATTTTTATACTTATTACATTTTGTTATAAAAGTTTCAGTATAGATAACTTTGTGTTAGCCCCAGTGCCATCTTTATCTCTTTTAAGTTTTGATTGGGTCAGGCACAGAATGACACTGCTGGGGTAAAGTATATTCTGTGAGCATCCTTCCTGGCATGTTCTGGGTTCCAAAAGCCATGACTGAGACACCTGGGCCTGTGTCAGCCCCTCCCTCAGTCCTGGCAGGCTCTGCATTCTATTCCAGCTGAGTCTTTGCTAGAGTAATCGGCCACATGAAGCCTTCAAGTCAAACAATTGTTTGTTCTGAGATAGTCTCACTGTTTAGCTCCTCATGAAATAATCTCCTTCCTGCCCCCAATGAAAGCAACTATTTTTTATCTGCTCCCTCCCCTTTTCAGAGAAACCATGGCTCAGCTGCCACTCTTCTAGCTTATTCATAGTTGCTTTAAGTAGGGTCTTTGTACAAACGAAATTGGCTAGAACCAAAATATTATAGGGTAACCAAGAGACAGGGAACACTAAGGGTGCCCTTCCCCTAACTTTCTATGTAGAATATTTAAGTTACCCTTGTGATTTTATGACTAATATATGATTTAAGTCTCAAGCCCATACAAGGAAAATGTTCTAAATTAAGTGGTTGTTAACTAAAGGTGCTCACAAAATAAACAAAAACGAAAATATAACCCAACAGCAGAACAACTCTAGATGAGCTCACGTAATAACAGTAGATTACTGTGCGAGTCAGAATAGGATGGAGAAAAGACTGGTAGAAAAACTAGATGGAGCAACATTTTCACAAATAGTAGTAACTCATGTAAAGCTATTGGGGAGAGACCTTACACCAGACAAGTGAAAGTAGTCCAATTTTCTTTATTGGTCCTCCTAAATGAACTTAGGAAGGAGAATTCACAAAAAGATGAAAAGTTGCCCAGGAAGCCTCTGTGTGTTTTCCTTCTTCCCACTTAGAGTTGTTTCTCCTGCATTATCAATGCTTCATCACATTGCTGCCTCTGTTCTAAAGACTCATATATAAACACAAATCATTTTCTTTGATTTTTCCCACTTAACCCTGCTAAAGAGTGTTTAGAACTTTGAGTACAAAGAGAACCAAAAAGGACTTCATCACTTAAAACTAAAACTAAAAATGTCACCCTTTCAGATTCAATTGCTAATCCTACCTAGGCTTGTTCCCAGCCCCTATTCTGCTTCATAATCCTGGGGTCTCTGTGTCTTGGCTTTGTAGCTTCTTCATTACCTTGCTTGATTTCTTTTTTCTTGGTGTCCGGCCCTCCTTCATATGAAAGGTGCCGTCTATTGACCCACCACCCTGAATACTCTCCAGAGAACTTGATCCCAGAGTTAAAGCCAAACGGGCCTGCTGCTCACTTACTCATTTCTCAGCATAGAGGCATCCAGGCATCTTCATGACACTATTGGTTTGTTTTTTGTTTTTTTTTTGTCTTGAAAAGTTTATTTAGGAAAGTAAAGAGAGAATAAAGACTCCAAGATAGATGGTACCTGGGAGGGGCAGAGAGAGCAGAGGTCTCTTCCTGACACTATTGGCATGATGAGAGACCTCATCTCCCAGGTGAAACTCAAGGTCTTCTAGAAACAGTGGGGCTTCCCACTTGGAGGCCCCAACAGAGTATATACCATAGCTTTTATAATGGTATCTCATAGGAGCATTTGTTTAACAAGAATTACATACTGTTTTTTAGAAGTAAAAACTTTTATTTTGACTGAATAAGATTTAAAAACATTTACGGGCCCTCCCTGGTGGCGCAGTAGGTTAAACAACACACTATGAAGCAAACCGCAGCCACTGAAGCAGGAGTTCGATCCCTGCTTCCTTGGGGAGGTAACCCACATGGCACAGGCAGACCTCTTCTGCCTGGCCCGCTGCTCCCCTCAGCAGTGTGTTTCAGTCCATCTGCCTGTTCTACCCCCTGCTCTGTCTGGTGGGTTCTCTCACCTCCCTGCACCTCTGGCCTGTACCCCAGTGCTTATATGCATAAATACATAAAAAAAAAGATTTAAAAACATTTACACAGCAAAGCATGTTCTAAACAAAATGAAAAGAAATTTAAGAATTAAAATAACTGTAAAATGTCAATTCCCCTAACTTGATAGATAAATTTAGGGCTAAACATATATATTACTAAGTTTACCTAGGAGTGGTATTGAATTTTTATTTTGTTTTGTTTCTAACCAATCAAAATCTATTCAGATAAATGTTTTTCTTATAGGTGTTTCATGATAGTTCATTGCATTTTCTGTCTTGGTTCAAATGTTTCCACCTGCTCATGTCAAACTTCAGTTAATGGTTTAAGTAATAGTGGAGGTTTTATATCAGTAAAATATAATGTTAAAATGACCAATTCTAAACAACCAATGAAGTGGAAATAATGTGAATAAGCATTACATTAAACAGTATTTTAGGAATTATAATAAGAGCAAGTAATAATACCAATTAACTAGTGACCCTTAACTCAAGGTAAGGAAATTGATTCAGAAAAGTGAATAGACTTGCTTGAAGTCACACAATTGACTCATGGCACAGCTTAGATAACTTTAACAGTCACATACCTTTAACTGTAAACAGGTGGCCAGTAAAATGAGCTGTGTGCATTAATTTAATGCACTGGTACTGGATTAATTTAGAACAATTACTGTTTTCACTAGGATTGAAAGGAAATGAATAGCCAGTGTACAGCAGAGTTCAGAAAGCTGCTGCTCTCATCTGTAGATAGATCTTTTTTTTTAAAAGCTTTTCTTCATTTGTACATACAAGAGCTGGAGTACAGGCCAGAGGTGGAGGGTGAGAGGATTCACCAGAGACAGAGTGGGGAGCAGAACAGGCAGATCGACCAAAATACCTGCTGAGGGAAGCGGCGGGAGAGGCAGGAGAGTTCTGCTGAGCCATGTGGGTTCCCTCCCTGGCTGGGGATCATGATAACTCACTGCAGGGGTCGTGGAAGCTCCACAGTGTGGCACTCAACCCATTGCACCACCAGGGAGGCCCTGTAGATAGGTCTTGTTTTAGCCCCTGGCCTTGACTGTTTTAATGTGTTAGACTTACTCCTTTGTGTAGACTCATGTTCATTTGGATTTGTTTGTGGTCCTACCTTGCACAGGTTGAACAAAGTCAAGAGAGCATTGTCTGTAAGATGGTTGACAACCAGAGAAAGATGAAGCGTGTCCCCTTTCTTTCTTCCACTAGTCCCTAGTCTGCTTGCCTAGTGATTTTCCAGTGTTACAAACTTAATGTCTTTAGAGAAAACTGTTTTAAGTTGACTGCTGAAATAGGTTTAGATGTAGACAAATGATTTTATCAGTGAATGCTCAGCAGTATTCTAATTCATTAATCTTTTTCTGGTTATCTGTGGAAGGATAATGTTACTTTGCCTCATATCTATTCATGTCATAGCAATCTGATTGCTAGATCTGCTCTATCATTTACCTCAAGGATTAAGTGGCTTGTATTTGGGTTGAGTATATGACTAACTTCTCTTGCCTGCTGGGATTTCCAAACCTCTATCTTTATCTTGCATACTTTGCATATATTTTATGCAAATATGAAAGGAGAATAAAACTGCCACGGGGGGGGGGGCAGGTAGATGGTAAGAAGGCAGATGGGGGGGGGTCTTAGTATAGGGAAAGCATCTCTAATAATCAGTGCCATCTAGCAGTAGAACTAATTACCTTTTGAAATGACCCTTAGCTGACTTAGCACCGGATTTGTTCAGGGAAAACCAGGGGGTCAACTGTAGAAGACTCTCCATTCAGTGGGAGATGAGACTCAGTAACTTCTAAGCTGCTTACCACCTCTGATTGCACCAATTTCTAAACTGACACTTCTTGGTATAGTACCTTTATTTTCTGATCAATCTCAGAAATGTTCCTATTTACCTTGTCTCAGACATTACAAAAGTTAACTTCTGCTTTCTTCAAACATATAAATGTGTACAGTCTCTGACAAAAGGAAACAGCTTTCTTGCAAGATGTACTGGATAGAAAAGGACTTCTCTTGTAGAGCATTCTGAGGGCAGAGGTTGATTGAGTAAGTCCTTATTTTGGTTTCATGGTTCCTTAAAATGTTTGTACTTACAGAAGTTCAAAGTTACTGTTTATTTCTATTTTGGATTGGGAAACTAGATGAATCTCTTGCATAGATGAGAATAGCGGGTAAACATACCTCTCAGCACCATTATTTAATTTCTCCAAGGTGGCCTTGGTGTGTCTATGTATTTTTCTCTGCAGTATATGGGGGACAAAAGGGATATAATGAGTGTATTGGAGGTTACTTGCATTAGATTTGTGCTTAAGACAATCTCTGCTTCTTCTTTTACTTCCAAGTTTGTGTTGGAGTTTATGACAGGCCAAGTCAAAGAGAATTTAACCTCTTTTTAAATCAGAGTTTGTTGATTTAAATTCTTCATTACATGTTGTATTGTATCTAAGCCAATTTTTGATGACAATCACAGGCTCCATGAGTTGAATTTACTTGCTTCTTAGGTTCCCCAAGACTGACTTTCATAAATTGACTACCTCATTTTGCATTTTCAGAACCATTGAATGTCAAGCAAGGTGGGACCTGAAAATTACCTACAGATCAGCTAGTGGAACTGTAGTAGCAGAGGAACTTCAAAGTTCATTGTTCACATACCCATTGCAGGAGATCATTTTTTTTTACCATCCCTGATTATCTAGCTTCTGCTTGAATACCTGCACTTACTGGGATTCTACTATTTCCAGATACACTACATTTGTTTTCACATAACTTTAACTGCTAGAAAAATTCTTCCCCAGAGTGTGCTAAAATCAATGTTTACTCATGGGTGCTTATTCTATCTTTGGAGCCTCTATACCATGTTTTTTCTGCAGTTCTCTTTTATTATTATGTCTCTGTATTCTAACTACTGTTAGGTGGCTATTACTGTACATACTTTATAGATGAGAAAACTGAGACTTAGGGAGTTTAAGTATCTTAAGAAGGTTTCAACTAATCATTGATGGAGCTGACAGTCAAACCTAAGCTTTTTTCTGACTGCAAAGATTGTTCTTTTAATAACAATACCACTTCCCCACATTTCCAATCATATAAACAACATTTGTCTCTTGTGTTTTTCTCTTTTGCAACTTTAGAATCTTATACAGTAGCTTAAAACTAAAGGAGGGGGCCTCCCTGGTGGCGCAGTGGGTTAAGCAACACACTATGAAGCAAACCTCAGCAAACTGCAAATTACATGCTCAGCAAACTGCAGCATGAGTTTGATCCCTGCTGCTGGCCAGGGAGAGGACCCACATGGCGCAGCAGACCTCTCCTGTCTCACCTGCTGCTCCCCTCAGAGTGTGTTTCAGTCAGTCTGCCTGTTCTGCTCCCCACTCTGTCTCTGGTGAATCCTCTCACCCCCCCCCACACCTCTGGCCTGTACCCCAGCTCTTATATGCATAAATAAATAAATCTTAAAAAAAAAAAAGAAACTAAAGGAGGCCTAATGTCCAAGATAGACTGTCACAGTTTCACTGGGGATAGGTGGGTGGGGGAGAGAGAACAGGTAACAGAGGAGATGTTCATCTGACTTTTCATGAAAATTGCATTGCTTGAGTGTCTATACTGAAGCCTTTTGAGTTAGCTTCAGAGTATCAGGTTTTTTTTTTTTTAAATGATCTATCTATCTATGCATACAAGAACTGGGGTATAGGCCTGAGGCGCTGGAGGTGAGACACCAGAGACAGAGTGGGGAGCTGAACAGGCAGATTGACCGAAACATGTACTGCTGAGGGGAGCAACGGGTGAGGCAGGAGAGGTCCGCTGCACCATGTGGGTCCCTTCCCCAACTAAGGATCGAACCCGTGCCGCTGTGCCAAGGATGCTTCACAGTGTGGTGCTCAATGTTGACTGCTGCACCACCAGAGAGGCCCAGTGTCAGGACTTGATCTCATATTCCTCAGAGACAAAGAAACTACTCTGGAATGGGATCTGGAGACAGTTATGACAGTGGTCTAGATGACTGGGCATTACCTTCTCCAGAACTGGGACCAGAAAGCAAACAGTGTAATAGTCCGTGGTTAACTTGAAGTGTTTTTGATTTCTGATTTTGTCAACAAACATATGTTTTAAGCATTTTATTTTGAGTCTCAGACACCAGAGCAAAGGGAGAATGGTAAAGAAACATGAAATGCTAACTTTTGGTTCCATTTTTAATCCTATATAACTTAGATCTTATCAGAGTTCCCATAGAAAATTGTAATTTAAAATACATGTAGAGCATCCTAGGAAACCTCACCTTCAGTCTGTTTAGTTTTTCCTTTTCTGTTTGTACAACTCTCCACCACCTGAAAGAACTATATGAATCATTTGTGTATTTATTAACTCTGTGGCTCACCTACTGTGCCAAACTACCAAGATTTTTTAAGGCACCGAAGGTCTTTTCAGAAGATAAACCTGAACCTATCAAGATAATAGTAATTTGAAAGTATTGGGATAAAATTTCAGTTAGAGAACACCACCTGGTAGCTATAAAGAGGATTTGAACCTTCTGTGACTTGTGATTTTTGCCATAGTAGATGAGTGATTTGTCAAAAAAATCAATTTTTTTATTTATAAAAACAATGGATTCAAATTTCTAAATATAATTTTCTGCCATACCAATCCTTCATTAAAACTGTTCTCAAAACCTGCAGACCAACCAATTGTACCTGGCAGAACTAAAGTCTTGTACCTGTACCCTTTGTTGTTCTAAACATATGTCATATTTATCTTTATTTAAAATCAGGTAGTGTGTCTTTCTTTACTGAACCCTCTAACTAAAATAATATCATGCTTATTTTATATGGTAAATTTCTGCATAGTGGAATGGTGGAGAAGAAGTGATTTTTCAGTAAGTCTTTGGCAAGTGTTATATAAAAAGTAAGTCAGTTTTTTTCCTGTATAAAAATTATGAAGAGGAGTTTGATAACTTTGCAGAGTAATCATTAGGGCGAGCAAAGTTGGCAAGGAATGGGAAATTATGTAACAGTTTTTTATTAAAATTCATATCTGAGGTTTCTTTTTTATGAAATAGGTATCTTTTATTATTTGACAGTCTTGAGTCCAGATCATTGCATAGTTGGGTAAAGTAAGGACATCAGTCAAGGTGATGGATCCTATTAAATTAATCTGGATGCATATTTTATAGGCCTATGAGGAGGATAAACAAAGTCTAACATTTCAGGTGGAGTCTGAGGCTGCCATGGCATGTCTGTATCTCTTTTTCTAGTAGGGGAACTGAATCCAGGGCTTATCACCATTGAAAAGTTTCTTGGGGGAGGACTATTCATGTGAGATTCTGAACAGACCAGCTTTGTGCTGTTCTCCTGGGAGTTTTCTTTATTTAAGTAACAGTATTATAACACATGCATTTCAGCACTCACTTATCAGACACTCTGAAAAACTACTCTCTACACAGATGACCCCACATATTGTATGATTTTATTTATATAGAATATTCAGAACTGGCAAATCTGTAAAGACAGAAAGTGGATTTGTGGCTGTCTTGGGCTACAGGGAAGGAAATGGGTAGTGCCAGATAATGAGTTTTGTTTCTTTTATGGGTGATGGAAATATTCTGGAATTAGATAGTGGTGATGGTTGCATAACTGTTATCATACTAAAAGCCACTGTATTGTACACTTAAAAATTTTAAACTGAAAAAAATAAATAAAGGCGACAGTTTTGTCACTTTTAGGATCTTGGTACAATGTTGCCTCATAATCTAAATATTCCAGTTTGGGCATTGAATGCTGTTTTAACTTGTGCTTTATTGCCCTGTTCCTGATCTTCACAGGGCCACGATGGGCCTCTTGGAATATTGGTGTGTTCATCTGCATTCGATGTGCTGGAATCCACAGGAATCTGGGGGTGCACATATCCAGGGTGAAATCAGTAAACCTCGACCAGTGGACTCAAGAGCAGATTCAGGTACTTAACTCAGCTCGAGTTCTGATCCCTTATTTTCACATAAAAGTGCTTCCACATGAATAAGAGTAATTATAGAAAGAACAAGATTATTCAATTTGGGCACAAAGTGCGAATAAAGGAAAGTTTAGTGGTCAGGTACTTATGTTAAATGTTCATACCTTACTAAAAAAATTTTTAATCTTTCTATTTAAGATGCAGATTATTCTACCTATATTTTACTTTCTTCAAAAACAAATAGTCTATAGTCTAGGACCCCCTGGGTCCATGAATTTATAAAGAGGAATCTTTGGATTATTTTCTAAGAACCCTGGCATTTTCAGAGCTAACATTTGCAGCTTTAGATATTCACTACATAAAAGGAAAAATATCCTTAGCCCATAAATTTATAATATTTAATTGGTAAAATACATGTTTGAGTCTTGCTTGCTGTTAGATTAGTGGACTGGGAGTGAGACACTTAAATTCATTCAGTCTAACTGGCCTAAGATCTGCATCTTAATGTGGCCTCATTGTTTTCTATTCTCTTTTTGCATTTGAAACTTTTAAAAATTATACATTTTATCCCCTTAGAGAGAAAAGAAAGGCCCCACAGAAAGCCAGATACTAAAGTTGGTGTTGGAAATGAGAAATTGCTCTTAACCAGAAAATGGCTATAGAAGTTACCTTATCTGTTTTTACAGATTTATTAGCAGTCTAAAATACTGTATTTTTTAGTTATACTTTGCTATACCTTTTTTTTTAAAAAGATTTTTTTAAAAAAATTTATGTACACAAGAGCTGGGGTACAGGCCAGAGGTGTGGGGGGGATGAAAGGATTCACCAGAGACAGAGTGGGGGAGGTCAACTGAAGTAAACTGCTGAAGGGAGCAGCGGGCTAGGCAGGAGAGGTCTGCTGTGCCATGTAGGTCCCTTCCCTGACTGGGGATTGAACTCACACTGCAGTGGCTGCAGAAGGTGCAGAAGACCCACAGCGAGGCACTCAACCCCTAGGGCCACCAGGGAAACCCTACCTTTTTTAATTTTTTTTAAAGATTTATTTTTTTTATGCATACAAGAGCTGGGGTACAGGCCAGAGATGGGGGAGGTGAGAGGATTCACCACAGACAGAGCGGGGAGCAGAATAGGCAGATCAACGGATGTACACTGCTTAGGGGAGCAGTGGGCACAGCAGGAGAGGTCTGCTACGCCATGTGGGTCCCCTCCCTGGCCGGCAGCAGGGATCGAACTCGTACTGCAGTGGCTGCGGTTTGCTTCATAGTGCGTTGCTTAACCCACTGCGCCACCAGGGAGGCCCGCCCTACCTTTTTTTAAAAAACTAGGTTTTATGAAGGAAATTATGTGCAATGAGTTTATGTGAGAATTTGAAGATTTTTAAAAATCTTGAGATTTATCCCTCACAGGTGTTAAGGAATCTATTTCAAATTCTATTGGGAACATTTCTTGGTATTAAAATCAAATAGATTATTAATAGCATAAGTTCAGAATCGTAGTTAATGCCTGCTTGATTAGATGCTGCTTATTGCCTGCCAGGTAGACATTTTGGCTGGTAGATATGTATCTTAGACTTTCAAATGGGATCTTGAATTCACGCTGAATTAAATGTATCTTGTCAGACAAATCTTTCACTAAAAGGAACTCATGGAGGGAAGGGGAAAGACAACTATGGAAACAAATGGTAGTGAGCTTGGCTTGGAAATCAGAACACACAGGTTTAGATCTTGGTTCTCCCACTCTCTAGGTTGGTTCCTCCATTATAGAATTATGCAATCGGGTGAGAAGTTTTCCAGTTCTTTCCTGATATGATATTTCATATTTCCACATCTTTTTTATTGCAGTGCATGCAAGAGATGGGGAATGGAAAGGCGAACCGACTTTATGAAGCCTACCTTCCTGAGACCTTCCGGCGACCACAAATAGACCCGTATCTTTTCTGGTGCAACTTACAAGGCTAAGTGGTACTAGGAGAGTCACACAAGACTCAAGTCCTGGGCCATCTCTATGTCAAAGTCTTGCTTTTTCTCTTTCCTGTAACCAAGACATACAGAAGCACATGTGTACTTTCTAATGTCAGAATAGTGGTGTCACATGGGGAACATGCATTCAGGACTTAAGACTGCAGTGGCTCACTGTGAATTTACCTATAAAATGACATCGCCATAGTTTTTGGCTTTGAAACAATTGTTTAATAAAAAGAATAGTTTACTGTGCTGTGTTGCTTCAGCAAAACTATCATTCATTTTAATGCCTTTTTATATCCTTTGTGAAATAATTAACTGATGTTGACCAGTTAATAATTTTCTTCTCAAAATGTGGTTTGTAGACCATCTTGTTAAAGTTTGCTTTTTTGTGGGTTCAGGTAGAACCTATTAAAATGCAGATTTGGGGCCTTGCAGAAGACCTCAGATCACAATTTGGCAATGGGGCACAAGGCTTTATTTTGTTTAAGGCCTGTTGATCCTAAGAGCTTTAAAATAATTGATGGCTTTACTTGTGCAGGGGTCTTCTGCTGTGTAAAAGTAAACTGTTCCTATTTGGTAGCATTCCCAGGCACAAAAATAACCTATCAAATCATACCAAGTAGGAACATTCTACTTTTAAATAGCAAGGGAAACCTGTAGTCTAGTCACGTGCTCCTCTAGTGTCAGTATGAAGGTTAATCTCATTTGCTGCTATCATTACTCTGAAGGAAAATCACAGGATATGGTATTTTAAATTAATTCTCTGCAGAAACCATAAAGGAAGCATTTCTAGGTTTTGGTCATGGAAATTGCATGTGAAGAGACAACCATATGGGAAACCAGGCAGGAGGGAGAGAATTGTTTGTGTAATAGATACAAATTGACATTCTATAGTCATACTGTGGACAAGATATGTTTGATTTATCCTTAATAAGCTTTTTGCAGGGCTGTTGAGGGATTTATTCGAGACAAATATGAGAAGAAGAAATACATGGACCGAAGTCTGGACATCAATGCCTTTAGGGTTGGTTGTAAAACTTTCAGGTTTTCTTCATAATAGTACTTTGCTGATTTTCAGGCTAGGGAAGAATTTTAAGAACAACTACTGAAATATTTCAAGCAGGTGGGTAAGTGCAGAATAATACATGTAGCTAGGTATAGATAGTTCCTTCTCAATTTAGTTTGGAGTACTCTTAGCTCCCGGTCTTCCAAAATAGGGACCTAGAAGTTATGTTAACTGTTCTAAGAAAGAATTAACTTGGTGCCCAGCTATAGCTTGGACAGCATCAGCAAAAAGGGTATGAAACCAAAGCATACACATTTCCTTTTATTTGTAGAAAACTCTGGTCCCTCTGTCTAGCTCTTCATTGTACTTGATGATAGGCAATCCAGTGAGCTCAGAAAAGAGTATCTGAGGTAATACAGAAGATGGAGGGGGAGGGAAGAGTTCCTGTACTCATAATTATGTTCCTGGTGTGCCTGACCCATGAAAATAACCTGTTTTACTTATCACATGTTTTCATTTAGAAAGGAAATACCTCCTTTTTTTAAAAAAAATATTTATTTACTTATGCATATAAGAACTGGGGTACAGGCCAGAGGTGTGGGCAGTGAGAGGATTCATCAGAGACAGAGTGGGACACAAAACAGGCAGACTCACTGAAATACACTGCTGCAGGGAGCAGCAAATGAGGCAGGAGAGGTCTGCTGTGCCATGTGGGTCACCTCCCTAGCTGGGGATCGAACTTGTGCTGCAGTGACTGCGGATTCTTCATAGTGTGTTGCTTAACCCTCTGCTTCACCAGGAGGCCCTAGGAAGGAAATACCTTCTGGGTATGAAAAATGTATTTCAAAAAACTTTTATTTAATGTACGTAGTTTCAGAAAATTCTTTCATGATGATTTATATGGCAAAAATTAATATTTGCTAAGTGAAGACATTTAGCATCAAATTGAAAAGAAACTGGCTTTGTTAATTATGAGTTTATTTTTTTAAATGGGCAGATAAGATATATATATATATATTTTTTTTTTTTAGATAAGATATTTTTAACCCCAAGAAATAAATTGTTCTGTGGTAAAGTGCTACACTTCATGAAACAAATAATATCTGCATGTATTCTTTGTGATCATGATATTTTGCAGAAAATACGAAAATGAAAATGTATCATCTCTGCTAATGAGTGTCATCTTGCTGTGTTCTCTGTTTTCTACATACTGTCACTTTTCTGGAGGCATAATTATGATATAATTATATAGAATGTCTCCTGCTTTTATTCACTTTCCCTTACAAATTTTTTTTTAAAGATTTATCTTATTTATGCATGCATGAACTGAGGTGTAGGCCAGAGGTTTGGGGGGTGAGAGGATTCACCAGAGACAGAGTGGGAGCAGAACAGGCAGACTGACTGAAACACACTGCTGAGGGGACCAGTGGGCACAGCGGGAGAGGTCTGCCATGCCATGTGGGTCCCCTCCCTGGCTGGTGGCAGGGATTGAACTTGTGCTGCAGTGGCTATGGTTTGCTTCATAGTGCATTGCTTAATCCACTGCGCTACCAGGGAGGCCCCTATCTTATGAATTTCTGTGTTACTTACATAGTTTCATAATTTTTAGTTGTTTCATCAGCTTTCAGTGAAAAGCTAGGTCATAGTTTATCTTACCATTCTCTTTCTGTGACATAAAGTTTGCTGTGGTATAATTTTTTTTTAAGCATAAATAAATCTGGAGTGAACTTGTTGGTGCATATAACCTTTTTAATATTTTGGATTATTTGCTTAAGATATATTATAGATATATTATATAATATATATATTATGTATTATTTGGGTCAGTGTTTCAATGTTTGTCTCTTCATAGTGTGCTAATGTACTTTCTGGAAGTTATACTACTTTGTAGCATCTTTTCAGCATTGTGTAGGACTACCTACTAGTTTTACTTCATCCCTAATCAGTATTAGGTGTTATTTTAGCAAGACTTAGCATCTTTTTGTATGTATGCTATGCTTTCTTTTATGTGCCTGTATTCTTAAGTTTATCTTATTGTTCTGTTTTGTTTCTAATTAGATGTTAGATGTTAAAACTGTGACCAATATCATTATGATGTGAAAGTATTATGAGACTGTTCTTGAAAGTAAAAAGGAAAAAAAAAACCAGATATTTTCTAATATTTTACTTTTGAATGCTTTTTGGTTTTATGTAGGTGACTCAGTCAGGATACTGCAAAAGAAATACTTTAATCCTCTTTTACTCTTTTTTGGGTTTTATTTCCTTGCTTTTTGTCTTTTTAATCTTTAAACCTGAAATTAAATTTTATTTTCTGATTTCTAAAAGGGAAGATTGAGAGAATTTATGACTGAGTTTATGAACTCAGAGGATATATGTTGAGTAAGAAGATAACAAGAGGAGCTCAAAGCATGACAAGTTAAATCAGGTCAAAAATGGACAGCAAACTGGTGAAACATTTAAACCTCTGTACCTAGTCTCGACAGCACATTTAAGAGTCCTTAAGTGAGTTAGACAGAAGAGGAGAGGAGGTGCTTAGATTATTTGAAGGATGCTGCCTACAGCATTGAGACTAATGTGGAAGAGGTCAGCTCTCATGCCCCGCACCAAGTTTGTCAGACTCCTGCATCAGATATCATAGGGATTCTTTGTGTCCTTTTTGGACATTTGCAGTTATAATTTACTGAACTGTTAGCCACCATGGAGCCCATTTCTTTGTTTTGTCTTGTTAAATCCTTACAGAAAGAAAAAGATGACAAGTGGAAAAGAGGGAGTGAGCCAGCTCCAGAGAAAAAAATGGAACCTGTTGTTTTTGAGAAAGTTAAAATGGTAAGAGGGGGAAGTGTTTGCACTGTGTAGATGGTCTCCGGTGTGTTTATCTGTGTGACGGAGAGGGGTGAGAGGCCTCATGTCTGGCAGGGTGGAGGTGATAGCATATTGCATCTTCACACCTGGGGTGAAAGGGCACCACATCCAGATTAGATTGCCTGATGCCATTTCTGCTCTTTACCCATTGCCTTGTTGCTGCCTGATCTGCTCTGTAACATGTCTCTTGGTGGCCAGATGGGAGCTTGAGAACAGCATCTGTTCCACCTAAGCAAGAGGCACTTTCTGTGCCAGGATACCATCTGAGCAGATGCTACCTCCTCATTAGTCCTTCTCTTGTTAGACCTTCTGTACCTCATCTTCCTGTTGTAACAAAGAACAAGTCAAAAACCAGGCCATACCAGTCCATTTTGAATAACTCCTCCTTTTGCTCTGTTTTATTGAAGTAGACACTTTTCTTTATCCACAGATGTGTTGTGGTTGTAGTATAGATGTTTTAGTTATAAGAGTTTAGAACCTTAGGAGAGAGAACTGCTGCTAAGTGCTCAAGAGAGAGCCTTCTGTCATCATTCTGAATTGTATTGTCTGCAGAACTGTCTTTAGTGATAATTGGCAGAGATAGGTAATCTTTAAAATGATCTCCCTTTTACCTTGGGGAATACAAAAGATGTTGAATATAATTAAATACGTCTAATAAAAAATAAAAATAAAATGATCTCCCTTTTAGTATTAAGGATTTTTCTAGCCACTGAGAGATTTGTTGACTCTCAGCTCTTGTATTATCAGACACCCATCTTTATTCTTGACTTTTTCTGGGACCAAAACTACTATTGTGTTGAATCTGTGGTTGTCTTGGTTTCAGAAAGATCTGCTTCTTCAAAAAGCCAAACAAATACAGATGATACCTTTGTGTTTCCTGTTAGCTTTGACTTGTGCATTTATGCCTCCTGTCTTGAGTCTTTCACCTGGTACTTCCTGAGTTCTGTTTTTTAAGTGATTATATGAATAACAGCAACCACATCATAAGAATAAGTGGAGATGGGGAAGAGGGGGTTCAAAATACCTGCTTATTTCTTTCTATAACATATTTCACTTAGCCACAGAAAAAAGAAGATCCACAGCTACCTCGGAAAAGCTCCCCGAAATCCACAGCTCCTGTCATGGATTTGTTGGGCCTAGGTAAGAATTAGACTTTCCTACGCCTCTAGTCTTAGAAATTCTGATGAATTCTCTCTGACCCTGGGAAGATGGGATTCTTCATTTTGTGTCTTTGTCACCAAGATGGTTCTCCCATGTTCTTCAAGTTGTTTTACATTTGAGCTGGTGCTCTAAGAAGTATTTACTATGAAACTTTTCAGAGTGACAGTACAGTGTGGTGGTTAAGAATATGACCTTTGGAATTGAAGAACCAACACTGCCACTCACTCATGCTGTGACCTCGGGTAGCTTACCTAACCTCTGAACATTACTTTCCTAATCTGTGCAATAGGAGAAGGCTCACAGGTGTTGTTTAGAGGTAATGCCTCTAAAGCTCTTAGCCACTTGCCTGGCACATATTAAACACTCAGTAAATGTTAGCAATTTTTACTAAACCAGCACCAGTGAGGCCTACCCATTTGCCCCCCTCCCCAACGCCCCCAACACACACCCCTTATTTCAGATGTAACCTGTTTCTGAGATGACTTACTGCCTTATGGTCATTTTCCTCTAAACCTTTGAAATTCTGAACTAGTGATTTTGCTCCTTTCAGAGGCAGAACCTGTTCTTTACATTCATGGTGTTGATGATTATACTTTGTTTCAGGTCATGTCTGTTGATTTAGGTTATTGACCACTTAGGCCTCTCCTTTCTGTATCTTTCATTCTTCTCTGAAAGTGAGTCCTACGCAGCTTTCCCCTCAGATAGCCAGAAGGAAGCCAGCTAGTCCCCTGCTGTAGCGTTGATGTAGTTTCCAGGCCTGGGTTCCCCATGCCTGTGCTTGACACTAGGGGCTGCCATCTTTGCCAGGGTCCTCATGGGAATGTTGGATGAAGTCTCTTTGGAGATACCCCATCCAAGCTAGATGGTCCCAGAAGCCTAGGTTTCCAGGTCCATGATGGAGCACATGGGCCTGCGTTGTCTACTTTGTGTCTAGAATAGAAGGACGGCGTGGGCTGAGTGATCAGTGTCACATTTGAATTTTGATCTCTCTTTCTAGATGCTCCTGTGGCCTGCTCCATTACAAATAGTAAGACAAGCAATACCCTAGAGAAGGATTTAGATCTTTTGGCTTCTGTTCCATCCCCCTCTTCTTCAGTTTCTAGAAAGGTAAGTTTTACTTGCTTCTCAGGATTAGAGCTCATTCTGAAAACTTAAAATTGCTTAACTTCATCATGAACCAAGTCCTGTTTTCTTGGTGGAACTGGACTGGGTTTTTTTTGTTTGTTTGTTTTTTCATTATTGATTTTTTTCCCTTAACACCATGTCATCTCTGTTTCAGTCTAAGATTGCTGAGCATTCATTTTGTCTGTCGTCCAAAAGGCTAGGCCTTTTGAATGGCTTTTAGTACAGATGTGGCACATTGTAAGGCTGATACTTTAGGTTAGCTCCTTAGCCTGAGTGATTGCCAGAGAATCTGTAGACTTGAAAGATGAAACTTTTAATGAGCCACTTGTGGAATTCCTGTTTTGTACCAGACACAGTGCTCGTGGTTTTTATGCCATTTTGTATATTTCATTTATAATTTAAAAATGTTTGCTGCAATATTGCACAATGGATATTTCAAAAATAAGGAAGCATTAGTCCAGAAAAGTGACTAGTTGTACAACCATTAACTAGCTGATGGTACTGGGATTTGAACTTAGTCCTCTCTGGCTGCCTTACTCGTAGGTTGTTTTGTTTCTTTTTTCACCAAATCACAGTGTTTTGCTAAACCACAAAGAATTATACCAGAGCTTAATTATGAGGTGTTTTCATGTATTTGTATGCTTAAAAATGTCAGAAAGCTATTAATTTGGGCCATGAATTCTTTTTTTTTTTTTAAGATTTATTTATTTATGCATACAAGAGCTGGGGTATAGGCCAGAGTTGTGGGAGGTGAGAGGATTCACCAGACAGAGTGGGGAGCAGAACGACTGAAACACTGGCGAGGGCAGCAGCGGGCGAGACAGGAGAGGTCTGCTGTGCCATGTGGGTCCCACCCCCGCAACCCACCACCCCAGCCAGCGGCAGGGATCGAACTCATGCTGCAGTGGCTGCGGTTTGCTTCATAGTGCTTTGCGTAACCCACTGCGCCACCGGGGAGGCCCTGGGCCATGAATTCTTATTGCAAATCTTAGAAGCAACAGAAATGTGGGGGAGGGGGAACAGTCCTTACAGAGACCCCTGTAAGAACCATTCCCATTCTTTTCTCCACCTGCTTACTTTGCCCTAAGGTTGTAGGTTCCATGCCAACTGCTGGGAGTGCTGGCTCAGTTCCTGAAAACCTGAACCTATTTCCAGAGCCAGGAAGCAAATCAGAAGAAACAGGCAAGAAACAGCTCTCTAAAGACTCCATCCTTTCATTGTATGGATCCCAGACGCCTCAAATGCCTGCACAAGGTAGATTTCGTGGGGCTCCTGGCAGTGTGACAGACAGAGACATATTGGAATTCCTTATGACCAAGGGCAGTTGGTTGCTTTAGGGGCCCAGAAGTCATACTCCAAATCAGCCTGAACATGGCATTTCTTATGATGCCACAAAGTATAATATAGATGGATAATCAATGTAACTCAACTATATTTCTGTGGGGTCTGGTTTCACAGCTTTGTGAAGTCTGGATCTGGACCCTAAAAGAAAAGTAGGCAGTGGCCCACTGATGAGCAAATCTTACAGGGAATGTCTCTAATCACTTTGCTGTGTGAAACAGCATTCTGAGTTGAATAGTCCAAAGAGAGTCTAGCTAGAAAGGAGTAACCAGTGATAGTTTGTGCTGACATGTGTGTTCCTCTTTAACAGAGCCATATGTATATTTTCTTGGCAGCAATGTTCATGGCTCCTGCTCAGATGGCGTATCCCACAGCCTACCCCAGCTTCCCTGGGGTTACACCTCCTAACAGTATAATGGGGAGCATGATGCCCTCACCAGTGGGCATGGTAGCCCAGCCAGGAGCTTCTGGCATGGTTGCCCCCATGGCCATGCCTGCAGGCTATATGGGTGGCATGCAGGCATCGATGATGGGTGTGCCCAATGGAATGATGACCACCCAGCAGGCTGGCTACATGGCAGGCATGACAGCTATGCCACAGACAATGTATGGGGTTCAGCCAGCTCAGCAGCTTCAGTGGAACCTTACTCAGGTAAGCAACCCCATCTTACTCAAGCCAAGGGTTTTGAGCCTTTTTTAAGACTGTCTCACCCTGTCTCATCCTTCCTTTTGAAATCTTCTGTGTAAATGAGATGATGTCAGAAACATTCTTAAGTTTCCTTTTTTCTCTAGAAAGTCAAACTTTCTAAGGAGTTCTGACTTCTTGTAGAATAGAAGTAACTACCTAAAATTGAAATCTCTCCACACATTTAGCAAAGCAAAAACTACGACAGTATATGCATATAAACAAGAAGTGCAAGTAAAGCCACCTATACCCCACAACTGCATCTAGTAGGCAGAAACTATGAAGTTCAAACTGGTAGGCAGAAAATATGAACTTCAAACTGCATGACAGTAGGCATATAAAACACTTATATCCAGCAGAGCCAACATTACAGAAGAGACTCTCTGTAAAGCAGAAAGGGAGTGGGGGCTAGAGGCACCATAACATTGCCCTCTAGAAAGAGAAAAACCTACCCTTAATTGGAGACGTGAAAGGAGTCTGGGATCTTCTAGACTCAAAATGAGAGTCAAAAATAAGGGGCTTGAAATATATAGGATTATAGATGGCCTCAGACAAGCCTTGTTTCTAGTGGAGATACGGATGTCTAAGAGGGAGAAATTGCTCTTTGGAGACCTAGTGATGAAGGGAAGGTGAAAAGTGAGAAGTGGAAAACAATCATAAAAATCAGAAGATACACCTTCCCCTCGCCCATAATTTTATTTCTAACATAAGAGGGCGCTCTTGAACTAAGAAATCAAATCAGCCTTCCCAAACCCTCAAACCTGTCCCTATTGCTGATTCAGAAAAATAAGGCACTGAAAAAATAAACAGAAAGTGACAGATGACATTCATGAAAACTACTGTAGTAGTAGAGAATCCAGATATTTCAGGCAATGAAACTTCTCCAAATATTCATAAAGCAGAAGAAAATAACACAGTCTACTAACCTGAACTAAGTGTCCTTTAGCTAACACTATTTTTTTTTATTATTATTTTTTTTAAGATTTATTTATTTATGCATACAAGCACTGGGGCACAGGCCAGAGGTGTGGGGGGGTGAGAGGATTCACCACAGAGAGCGGGGAGCA
>JAGFMF010012100.1:4360677-4382999 GCA_019455555.1 Galemys pyrenaicus | reverse complement strand
CCCCCTGGCCGGCAGCAGGGATCGAACTCGTGCTGCAGTGGCTGCGATTTGCTTCGTAGTGCGTTGCTTAACCCACTGCGCCACCAGGGGAGGCCCTAGCTAACACTATTAAACAGCTTGAATCAGAAATTTAAAAACCTAGCACCAAAATGACAGCAAACTGAAAGCTGAAAAATGAAAATTTTATTGGACTTAGGAAAGACATTGAAAAATACAAAATTATCTTCGATATAATGACTGAATTCAGTTTGCCAGAGGACTGTAGGCTCATTTGCAGAATGTATTTGGGAAGCCTGAAAGGCATGAAACCGCTAAGAGAATGAAAACTAAATACAGGGAGCAGGAAAAAGAATTGGAGAAAGTAAAATAGAAGGTAGGCCCAAACATGCATAATATGAATATATTTGGAGATTCCCAAAGGAGAAAAGCAAACTGGTAGAATGCTCATGTGAAATTGTATGGGCCTTTTGCTTTTTTGTGTAGCAATTCTTTGATAGCTTTTTCTGTTTCTTCCATGGAAGTTAGTTTTGGAAAACGGTATTTATCTAGATATGTCATTTAGGTTTTCAAATTTACGCATCAAAAGTTATTCTAGGCAGTCTCATGATTTATTAAAGTTTTTTGTTTTACTGATTATTTCTCCCTTGTCATTTCTTATTTTGTATGCTTGTGGTTTCTTTCCATCTTCTCCCTTTTTCAATGAACTTAACTTTATGGTCTGTTTATTTTTTTCAAAAAACCAGTATTTTGATTCAGTCTCTATTATTCTGTTTTCTACTTTAATTTCTGGTTTACCTTTACTGTTTCCTTCCACATACTTTCTTTTGATTCGATTTGTTCTTTCTGTAGCTTTTATAATTGTGATTTTAATTCACATATTTTCTTCCTTTCATTTTCATTTTATAAAGTGAAGAGGTACTATAAAATTGATGAGAACATATCAGAAGTTATAGGAAGCAGCTTATGGAAGCTGCCACTGGCCAAATATGGGTCAATTTGAACATCAAAAAAAGTGACATTAATGGATTATAACGCACTGCAGGAAAAAGGAATCCATGAGTCCATAGTGATGTTTTCTTTTAAACGAATATGAGATATAGTAAGAAAGCCTTTTATATAGAAGACTGACAACTAATAATTATAGAAGGAACAAGATATTCACATATTATCAAAAAATATCTTTCAGATTACTTATTAATTATAGTAATGAGACATACACACTGCTTTAGCCTAGTGATCAAACAAAATTATAAACAGTGGCATAAATTAATATCATGTATTTTCTGCTATTTTGCTATTTTGTATAAGAAGGACATACTTGGGCCTCCCTGGTGGCGCAGTGGATTAAGCAACGCACTGTGAAGCAGATCTCAGCCACTAAAGCATGAGTTCGATCCCTGCCTTGGCCAGGGAGGAACCCAGATGGCATGGCAGACCTCTCCTTCCTGGCCCGCTGCTCCCCTCAGCAGTGTACTTTCGTTGATCTGCCTGTTCTGCTCCTGGCTCTCTGTGGTGAATCCTCTCACCACCACCCCCTCCGCACACTTCTGGCCTGTACCCCAGTGCTTGTATGCATAAATAAATTTTAAAAAAAAAAAAGGACATACCTTTTACCAAGAATACTTAATTATGAGAGAATATGAAATAAATCCAAACTGAAGGATTTTATGCACTGACCTGTATTCTTAAAACAGTATCAGGAAAAAAAGTAAAAAATGGTAGGGGAATTGTTCTAGATTAAAGAAATCTAAGGAGATGTGAAAATAAGATATATATGTTAGATAGATATGTATTAGAATATTACATTGTTAGATTTCTTGAGTTATGTTATTATAGTGTTCTTTCTTATGTGACATCTTCTGCCTTAACAGGTGAAATGTTATCATATCTGCAACTTTCAATTTCATAACATTTTTTAACTCTCTATATATACACATATAAACTTGAAACAACTATACATTTTATATATTAAAAATAGATGTATATTTTAAAGTTTCTATGTCAGAAAAAAATAAGGCAAAATATTAACAATTGGTGAATTTAAGGAAGGGATATAGGTTTTGTTGTACTTTTTAACTTTTCTATATTCTTGAAACTTTCTTTAGAAGTTGGTGGAAGAAAAATAGACCCTTCTAAAGAAAAGAGAAAAAAACACATAGAAAATGTACTAGACTTGGGAAATTGAAGTCTTTATTTTTTAATAGACTCTTAACGTTCACTGCCAGAGAGGCCAATCTTCCCATTAATTCATAAAGTGGCCACAAACCCCATCCAGGCCTAGTCCAGTGACTCTGTGCTCCAGCAACTTCCTTTTTCATACCTGAAGGGTTAGTGTTTTGTTTTTGCCTGCCTTTATTCATTCTGAATAGCCAGTTTCTTTTTCTTTCTTGTTCTCTCAGCTTGAGTGTTCACAGGCACTTTCATGGACACTGACAGTAATAACTGCTGGAGATAAGACGGCAGCACTGGTGTGGGGCTTCACTTTATGCTCTCGGGGTTGGCTGTGTCGAGTTAACAATAGGCCCCTTCTATTCAGGATGAAAGACTGGAAAGGACAGAGAGAATAACTTCTCATGCTGCTTTTATATTGACTAACTCCAGGATTCCTTCTTTCGCTCCCTGAGCATTAGTCTTTGTCAACATCACCCTTCTGAAAAGTCCCTCATTTATGTGGTCTGGTGTCCTTGAAATGATCTATTAAGGTTCAGGGCAGTTTTGTATCATAACAGAGTTTCCCTTTGTTTCATTCTCCCCCACTGCAATCAGAAGGGTTCCTACCCTTCCTTTTGTACTAATTGGCTGCATGCCCACAGCCTGATCTGAAAGTCTCCTTTCTCCCTTTCAGATGACCCAGCAGATGGCTGGGATGAACTTCTGTGGAGCCAATGGCATGCTGAGCTATGGACAGTCGATGAATGGAGGAAATGGACAGGCGGCAAATCAGACTCTCAGCCCTCAGATGTGGAAATAAAAGCTGGATGGCTACTACCTGTATGGCTACCACTCTCCTTGCCACCCCTACCCCTTATCTTCTTTCCCCAACTTTCCCCACCTCCACCCCCTTTTCCTACCTCTCTGTTTGGTTTAGAAATTGCTCAGTCTGTTATTTGGAATCTGGCATTCTGCCCAGCCCAGCCACTTCCCAAACACAAAAACCTCTCTGTTGCTTTATGTTGTACATGTGCCCCAGCCATGCCAACTTCCTCTGTAGCCTCAGCCCAGTCCTCTCCTGGCACCAGCACCTTTAGAATTGTTAGAAGAAGGTACTTCAACTGGGAGAAGTTTGCACACCTTTGAGAACCTTTCCTGCAAGGTTAAACCTCCTCTCAGGCTCTCAGGAAGGTCTGTGGATGTTGTATTTTAGGCAAAGGGGAGGGTTCGGAGGTCCTTCTATTTGTGTTAATAAGCTATTTCTATGTGAGTTTTGGTTGTAAAGGGGGTGACATCATGCTTCCCATGATTTATGAGAATGAAGAAAGTACTGAAATGAAATATTTCCTGGGTCTTAGATCAGGTTGACCCTAGCCCTGGGATGAGGGAAGCCCCCTCCTATGAGGACGAGCAAAAATACTATTCTACTTTGTCCTGAATTGCTTTCTGGACCTGAGGCTTCAGGATGCAGTGCTTCAGCCAGTCTTTATTAGCACCAAAGACTTAATGAAGGTCACACACAAACACAAGCACCCCTTCCCTACCTCCATCTTGCCTTCAGTCAGCTCTGGCTCCTTGGCTAGAGAACCAACCAGCCCCCCAGTGGGAATGCAGAGCTTAATGTGTGTACTGCATGTGTGTGTATGTGTGGACTCCACCTCCCACTCTTTCCCCAGCTGCTCTGAGGGTTTTTTGTTGTGTTTTGTTTTGTTTTAGGTTTAGGTTTACAACAGAGAGGAGTTAATTTATCAGCAGCCTAAAACTGTTCTTACAGTTTAAAAACAAAAACAAAACAACTGCAATCTCATTGATAGCTCCCTTCCTCCTTTTCCCTCTCCCAGTCTGCCAATCACTCTTTCATGCCTGTGTATCACAGGCTTCTCTGTTTCCCCACCTCTCCCAGGTGTATGAGGCAGAGAGCCTGGACAGCTTTCCTCTCAGTTGTTGTTAACCCCAGTTGGAAATTAAAATGAGAACTTTGCTTAAAAGATTTCATTTGTGGGAACCACAATTCCTGGTTGCCTTTCTCCTGTGTATGTGTAAATCCTTAATAAATATTGCAGGGAAGGAATGTTTGCTTGACTGTTACTGGGTATCACTCTTACAAGAAGGGTGAGATGCATCCAGATTTTCTGCTTTCCTGGGGGCAGTTCTTTAACTTTCTGTATTTTTTAAAAAAATGTCCATATGGGTATACCCAAGGGCCAGGCTCAGCCTTGGGCAGTCAGAAAGGGGGTCTTTCTCCTGTGGTGTAGAGTCGTGAGCTGAGAGAACCATGGAGATCTGCACCTGCTAGAGACACAGAAGCATCCTCCCTACCCCCAACTATCCTTCCTTTTGGTGCACCTTTTAAATACTTCCAGATGGGAGTGAAAATATAACACATTGGCTAAGAAAGTGCCCTCTGGATCAGGCTGCCAATATGCACATCCCTTCTCACTTTTTGATCTCAGCAAGCTACCGAACCCCATGTCGCAGTATAAAATACAGGCATGGTAAGACTTAAAGTAGAATGAAGCAGTTCCAGTAGTGCACAGTATTAGGGCACTTAATTCTTGGGATATTTGAAGAGTAACCTTTAACAGTGGTGTGCCTGCAATTTTTGGTAATGAGATAGGATAGGGTCCTGGATAAATGACAGCTCACTAAACTACTGGATCTGTATAAACAAAATTTCTCCAAGTTTGGAGACAGACTGCAAGATAGGAATATAGCCCTTCCTTTACTTCTTCGGAGTAATGGGGAAGCCAGATATCCTTGAGGAAGTAACTTATAAACACCCCATATGTGCATATTATCAGCTTGTCAGAGATGGAGCATATGAGGACAGGTGGAGTTTTGGCCTAAGTCAGCTTATCTACAGACCTAGGGAACTTTAAAGCCCTCCTATAGTAGTTCTTCAAGTTGAGTGTCTAGATGAAAAAGATGGCCATAGTAATTGATAGAATTCCCATATAGCTTGCTGACCGTTGAAATGAGAACTGGTAAAAGAAATGGAGAAAAGGAAGCTCCTGGAGTCCTTCCAAAATAATAAATAAGTCAGTGGCAATATTACATCTCTGGGTTTCGTCTTACCGTTAGTGACTTAACAGATGCAGCAGTGATGATTCCCTCTCATGTCCGCTTAACTTGTTAATTTAGCTGGTGCATAAGATGGATAGTTGGGAGAATGTCAGTAGATTATCATTAACTTCATTAGGTATGATACCCATTGCAGCTGCTATCAGAAGGTGTTTCCATATTGAATGAAATCAGGGCAATACACATATGTTACCAGGAGGATCATTTGGGAGAAGAATATCTAGCTTAATAATAACAGCAGTTTTCTTCTACCTGTGTAACAGGAATGAGTTTATCATCCCACCTGACAATTATGCCAGCCCTTAGCTCTAGGCCATAATTTAGCCTGTATCAGCTTTGACTGTGTTACTCTAGTGGATTGTATTTTACAAAGATACACTGTGTATATTCCATCTCACATGCTCATAATATGACATTGGCATTCTTTCATTAAAAAGGTGGGTCTATCTTCTCTCCCTATGTACATGAGTAGATCTTTATAACTGCCTTGACAAACAAAATGGAGCAGGTATGACACTGTGTAACTTCTGAGACTAGGTTATAAAAGGATAATATGGCTTATTCTTGGCTTTCTCTTTCTCTTAGCATTCTTGCCCTTCAAATTGAGGAATCCCAGGCCACATGAAGAGGTTATGTGGGTTTTCTGGCCAACAGTCCTTGCCCACATGGTAATGAATAAGCTTTCAGGTGATTCCAGCTTTTTGCCTTTGAGTCTTCTAGTTAGACCTCCAACATCATGGGGCAATGACAAACTGCACTGTACACTGTTTCTGTACCTCTGAATCATGGAAACTGAGAGGGAATACATGATTATTATTGCTTGAAGCAGGAAATAACTGGTAATCTAGAATATAACTCAATCTATAAAATTGGAGTTCTGCACATCATTGAATTTTTTGAGGCATATTGGGTTAACCCTTTTAAAGTTAAGTAAAAGTTGCTGAAATTTCTACCCTCTGTGAAAAAAAGAAGTTTAGTACTTGATGAGTTTCTATAGATTTATGAATCACACTCCCCATTGCCTTTAGCTGGTGTTTTGACCCATCCAACTTGGGGGGATATCTGAAAAGTTGCTTTTTTTCAAGTGACCCCAGAATCACAAAAATATCTTTTTGTTCAGGTTACAGGCAGCTCTGCCCTCAGTCCTTATAACTCATTAGATTAGTAGCAGATCAGCATACTAAAAGGAGACTCTTAGAAGCACCAACGAGAAACTATTTCCCCTGCCCTAGTGGGGATTGAATTATGAGCCCCAGATTATGAGTCCCTGGGTGCCATGGGACCAGAGCTGGCTATCATGGACTGGGTAGTGATCAGCCCAGGCCATGTTCTTGAGGAAGCCGCAATGACAGTATCCTTAAACTGATCAGTATCCTTAGACTGATTGGAGTCATTGAAGAAGGTTTTCACATTTGCTGTCCAGGGACTATAGACCTGGGTGGAAGCATTCTCAGAAGAAGGTTAGGGCTCTCAAACTCAGTTTGTAAATTTTCATATATCCTCTCCCCTTTTCCTTCTCCATTTTCAGGATAGTATCTGTTCTCAGTTGTGCCTGGTATCACTGAAGGCAGTTCAGAGACCGCTATTTTATCCTCTCCTGTGACTGTTCTCTGTCACCTGCTGAGAGGTGAAAGGAAGGTCACTTGGCTGTAGAGTAGTACAGAATTGTTGGGAATCAGACTGCTTCTTCAACAGATTTTCAACCAATATTCTATTTTAAGAATTGCTTTCACTCCCCATTTCCACAGCTATCCCAAGCAACCAATTTCTCTGCTTTGTGGGATTGTTGCAATGTAAATTGTGTTTTCTTGGCTTTTCCCACTGCTCTTTTAGGATTCAGCCTTTTCAGTACCCATAACACTGTCACCACTCACCCAATGGTTTCCAAGTTTCAAAAATTTTGTTTCTTTTCTCCTCTTCATTCAGTTTGTTCCTGTAGATTTGTGCCTTTGGTTTTAAATCCCCTTTATTCAACAGTCTTCATGGGCTTTTGTGAGGAAATGTAGCTAAATACACATGTCCATCTACTTTAACTAGAATTTCAAACAAAGACTGAGAAGACAGAATGACCAGGAGATGAAACCCTTCTTTTGTCAAGGGGTATAGTCTTCCCAGGGAAGGGAGCTATAGTTTGAGAATCTCAAAGAGAAGGGTACCTGTGGGGACAAAGGTTGTGACCGTCTTAGTGTAGTCCCATGTTGGCAAGTACTTCCTCTTTAAGAGTTTGTTAATTACAATACTAATTCAAGTATTCCTGGTTCTCCCAGAAAATTTTAAATTTTCTGGGATCTTAAGGAAATCAAGGTGAAAATGACTTCATACTGTGCCCTAGGATGAGGGGGCATTAGCTTTGAGTAAACACCCCTAGTGAAACCAGTAGCTGCAAAGAGCTCCAAGATCTGGAGAATGGTTCCAGAGTGGACAAGAGAAGAGAACATCTTGGTGAAGGTGGTTCCTTTGAAGAGAAAGGACACCAGCAAGATTCTGAATTATTTAAGTGGAGTGGCAAATGCTTTACAAACTGAATAGATTTACTCAAAGCAGACCAAAACTAGGGGTGATTGTGACTTTGAAAGTTAGTTTTGCTATGTATTTATCTTTTCAACTGTTTAATTGAAGTATATTCTACATATAGGAAAGTACAAAAATTATAAATGCTAATGTATTCATCAATTGTGTAAGTATTTTTAATGTGTATTTGAAGAAATACAACTGGTTAATGAAATATGAGGTTTCAAGGCTATATCACTTGGGAAGAGGCCAGGGTAGTCTGGTAAGGCATGATAACTCACCCTAACAAGGACTGCCCAGCTGACAGGATCATTGTTCATTGTCCACAAATTCAGTAACTGTCTAACTTGGGTTCTTTCAGAAGCAGATCCCTAGATAAAGATTGAAGTGTAAGTTTATTGGGGAAATACCAGTTAGGAGTAATGAGATAGGGAAAGCAAGCCAATAAATGGCACTCTATTAAACTAGTTACTGCCTGAAGAGACAGCTGAATCTCACTGAAACTCTGGGAAATTGCAAAACAAACAAAGCACCTCAGAATTATACCACATATCAGTAAGCAGGCTGAGCATTCTCATACCAGCTGTGGAGAGTCATTGGTTAAGGGCTAGTGGTGGTGGGGGAAAGTACCCAGTGTTAATTTTCTACACTGGCGGTAACCCAGCCTCGGACACAGCGATGTAGACTGTCACCGCATCCACTGCAGCACACTGGAAGATCTAAAGGAAAATACCAAGGACAAAAAAGCATCCGCCACAGGTAACTAAATGTTCCCTCATAAATGTTTGAAATCATGGATAGTAAAAATGATTCTGACAGATTCCTCCTACATTCTTTTCAGTATTCCCTTGGAAGGTCACAATCATTTGTTATGGAAAATGTGTAGAATTATAAATTGTGTTTGGGCCTGACTGTCAATATCAACAATTAATTTCTTTTTAACCCTTCCATAAATCTGTAGTGAAAATGGTATGTCTAAATGAGGAGACTGAAAATTGTAATGGATATGTGAATAGTAGTGGTGATTTGAATAAAATTTACTGATTTTGCACAGGGCGAGCCTGGGCATTAAGATTTAAGGCAAATACATAACAAAGCTGTTAAGATTATCCAGTCATATAAGAATATGTCACTAAATTCTTTTTCTCAATTTCATGAAGAGATGGGCATTGAATTCAAATAGCTCCTGTTTTGTTCAGCTCATTGGTCTTACTGCAGAAGAATCCCTCATTTGTCTCTTTTAAGATGTCAAAGTAATTTCATCTTTTTGGATTGCATATACTTTGTGAAAGCATGTGCCTAATTGGAACTGGCTCAAATTAAATTTATCACTTGAGCAATCTAAATTTAGTCCTAAAGCAAGGCAAGGTTTAAATCAGTTTTCTACTTGAGAGATCAAATACATTGAATTACACTGTTGTATAACTGAAATTGTAGGTTGTACCTCTTTGAAATGGTGGGTTGGCTATTAATTCATCTGAACTATTCCCTGAGACTATTTTGAAGATTATGAAGAAACACTTTAAAGACTTGATAAAATGTTTTTGCAGGGGTTTTTCAAAACTGATGGCAGAAATGAATAGATAAGAAGCCCTGGGCCTCCCTGGTGGTGCAAGGGGTTGAGCACTGAACTGTGGGGCTTCCGCGGCCACTGCAGCACGAGTTCGATCACCAGCCAGAGAGGACCCACATGGCACAGCAGACCTCTCCTGTCCCACCCACTGCTCCCCTCAGCAGTGTGTTTCAGTCCATTTGCCTGTTCTGCTCCCCACTCTCTCTCTGGTGAGTCCTCGCACCACTACGCTGCGCCTCTGGCCTGGACCCAGCTCTTGTACGCATAAATAAATAAAATCTTAAAAAAAAAAAAAGAAGCCCTTTCCCTGGTATCCTGTAGATAATAACCAAGCAACTTGACACATTTTGAAGAACAAACTCTAGACAATAAATTAGATGTCCTCTTGCAATAATAGTTTGTTTTTTAAAATTCTCATAATTTTGGTTGGCTTCTAGATCAGAGACTACAGTTAAATGTCTTGCCCTTATACACTGTATATGAATGTGAATTTGGGTTTCCATCCATTTTTATCACATCTCATACTGCTGTTTCTGTACCTTTTTGTGGACATAATTTTTTCATGCAATGCCAGATCACTTTGTAACTTTCAGAACATTTAAAATAGTAATTAAACTCAACACATCCAGTACTGACAATGTACACACTCAAGTTCTTTGACAACGATACCTCAACTGTGATTTTAGGTCAACTTCAGCTATGTAAAAGGGGAGATGGAGAGAGAAAAAATAGCTTGATAGGAAAATGGGCAAAGGATATAAGAAACTTCAAAGCAGGGAAAGCCAAATAGTCAATGAACATGTGAAGACAGCCAAATATGAAAATTAAAAGTAATGAGATACCATATTACACCCAAATTGGGCAAAAGAAAAAAGAAACTATAAAAGCTATTACAAAAGGGACTGCAGTGAAAGAATATTTCTGATAGAATTGTGCATCAGCTTTTGAAAAGCAGTCTGAAAATATCTTAAAACATGCATATGTATTATATATACATCAACATAAGAATTTGGAAGTGTGTGGGAGGGGCACATTTAGTTTATAACAGCAACCACTATAGCTTAATTTTCTAAATTGCAATGACGTACTGTTGAGATAAAACTCAGCAATAAAATAGCATTACAGTATAACAAATTTTGCAGAAAATATATTAAAATGCATAGAAAACAAAAATGGTGTGTGTGTGTGTATAGTTAAGTCTGTGCACCAAATATTAGCAAGGTTATTTCTGCTTGGTGAGGTTATGTAACGGAAGTCCCCAAGGAAAGGTGAGGTTCCAGGTTTCCTGCCCCACCCAAGGAAGGATGGAGCTGAGCAGCAGGGAGGAGAAGCTGAAGAGGAACCTGGGTGGAGAGAAGCAAAGCTGGAAGAAGGAAGGAGAGGAAACCTTCCCTAGGAGACCTGGAGGGAACACATGGAGCAGAGGGACAGGTGAAGAACCTATGCTTGCTTTTGGGTCTTGGACTTTAACCAGGGACTTGGAGAACATGGAAGGAGACTTTTTGAAACAGACGTGGGTGAGAGATACATGGGAGGTTAACAATGGCCGACTTTATCTTGATTTTGATTGTTATTTTCCTTCCAGACTTATCTGGCTCCTTCTGCCCCTTTCCTATGGGTCCTCACCAGAAGGTGCCTGAGACTTGTTACAGGCTTTCAGGCCTTAGTGAGCCTGCTTTGGGCCAACTCTGTTTGGCTGGGCATTTAACCACGAGGGGACAGGTAACTTTGGGTGCTTGATTTGGAGACTATTTTATCTATTCTTTCCCTTCTCGTCTTTATTGCACACTAATTGTGCTAAAGTTCCTTTCCATTAAAGCATTTACACACTAGAGTATGTTCTGTCTTGTTGGGGCAGATGCAGAACCTATTTAGAGCAGGCAGCAGGTTTGGGGGTTCTGGGGTGCTCCTCACCCCTGCCCCACAAGTTATAGGTAACGTTTTGTTTCTTTTTATGTATTTTCTGGCCATTTCAGAAATATAAGGAAAGCAATCAGCATAAGAATTTTATTGTAGAACAATAAAACTACACTGGATACCAATCCATTTCGTCTTTTTCCACCTAATTATTATTAAGGAAAAGTGGTATAGATTCTTTTATAACAACGTTGTCTCAACAAATTAGTGATATAGACGTTTCTCTTGTCAAGGGTTTCAAATATCCCCACAGAAACATTCACGTGTTTAATCTCTACAGAGAACAACTATTCCGTGGTCAGTGAAGGGGGAGGTGGAGCTCAAGACCTAGGCTCCATTTCCTCCCGCAGCAGCAGCGCTGGGCTGCCTCACCCAGGGTTGGGATCTGGGTGGGATGCCCGTTGGCGAAGAGGGGCCCGCCGGAGGGAGCATCCTGGAGAACTCTCCAGCCGCTATGCTGCCCCGGAGGACGCCGGGAACTAGGCTCCAAGGCCGCTGCTGCGCAGGCGCACCGGTCGGGGCCGAACTACGTGGGAGCATCTCTGCGCTGCGTGGAGCTGCCACGGCGGGAGGGCGAAGCGAGCTGTCAGATCCGGAAAGAGGGGTGAGCGGTGCTCTCTCGAGTCTGGGTAGCGGGACATGTGAGGAAGCGCCAGCCGAATGGACAGCCACTCCGGGCGGGCGCAGTGGGTGGGCGCCCCAGGGTCGGGGCCCAGACAAAGACAGCGCGGCAGGGCCAGCGGGTTCTGCGGTCCTGCGCAGAAGAAAGACTTATGGGCTCAATGTGGTGGGCGAGGACTGACAGCGAAAGAGGGTTTTTGTGATTTGCTACAGCTGACGGGTGATTCAAACCCAGATCCTTTTTGACCCTAAATTTTAGACTCTAAGAAAAGACGGCCTAGAGCAAAGAATTGGGGTTTACTGGACCCTTTATGCTTCATGCCACCGCACAGAGTATTTTGGACCATGTGGACTGTGTATATTCAAAGTCTCTATGTATATTACCTTTTGTAAAGTTTTTTGTTTGTTTGTTTTCTAAAATTCAGGTTTTAAAATTCCATATCCTTTTGCAGACTGTTTTCTGCCTGCATTGCCAGGGACCTGAGGTCGCTGCTGAGATTAAGCACCTGGACCCACGCCGCCTGCTGAGGTGACAGACTCATCTCTAGATGGGAGGTGTCCTTAAGACACCTCGCGGGAGAAGGCCCGGACTCCAGACTTGGTGCAATGTGTACGCAGGTCACCTGAGAGCGGCGGACACTGAGAAACAGAAGTTGGTGATTAGAAGAAGTCCTTAGACGCCAAAGCCTCCAGGAAGAGGTGCTGGTAGTTTCCTCGTCAAAAGTGCATAAGACCAGCCAGGACTCAGCCTCATGGACTGAGGCCAGACAGCCCCTGAGAACCCAGTGCTCAAGCCATCATGCTGCAGCGGCTCCTCATCACGCTGCCTGTGGAGGCTGGCACCTGGGTGAAGTTGCAGCATCCGAACAAGGCCAAGGAGGGGGCGCCTCTGTGGGAGGATGTGACTAAGTTGTTTGAAAGAGAAGGTGAGAACAGATATGGTGGGAGGGAGGAAAAGCATCATCCTCTGTTGGCAGAAGAAAGGCAGCTGTTGGGGAGACAATGAAGTGAAAGGTCCATGGTGTTCTCGATTATGGTTCTTGGCCTGGCCTTTTTCTGAGTGCTAGTGGTGTCTACCTCAACCTAAAACCAGTAGTTCAATGTTAGCACGGCCTATAATTTCTTTTCACCTTCCTTGTGGGGTGTGAGGCAGGGAGGATTTGCCTGATGTTCTGAGGAAATGCGAGTGAAATAAGAGAGCTGCCCAGGAACTTGGTGTCTAAGTCAGAGGTAGATGGGAGCACAGAAAGTACCCAGGTGAGCCTGGGGCATCTTGTGCTTTCTGCGCAGCCAAGCTCAAAGACTAGTGGCATGTATGAGAAGGATGCTACAGCTAGATTCCAGGGGTTTCCACTGCACAGATGGGGGGACAGTTTGTGTCAGATTGATTGTAACACCTTGAAGAAACAAAATTCCCCAAGTTCATGACAAACTTAAAATAGGGAGAGTAGGTGAGAAAAACTCAACCAGCACTGGAAGTGAGTAATATACTGATTTCTTAGTTTGAAAATTGTTTATTAGGGGAATCAATGATGCATTTACTTTCCGTTTAGATCATTTCCAGTTTAAGGAAAGTTCTTTACAGAAAACACCTACTAAAAAGTGAGACTGTTTTACAATACATGAAATAACTGAAAGGTTAATAGGGAGCTGTACATTCACGTGATATCAAAGTACTGACCCCACAGATTATTTGCTAAATGTCAACATGTAAGAACAGACTTTTGCAGGGTGAGATCTGGTGGACACTGTATTAACCAATGATGGGCTAACTTGCCATTTGTACCTTCTGGATAATATAAAGCACATGGTGTCACCCTTGAAGTATTCCTGCCAAAAATGCTTAACTTGAATTTCTAGTATACAGAAAATACAGGGGGTGGAAAAATAAGATAAACCCCACTGTGAGGATATAGTTCAATAGCTCTGATCTCTTAGAAAGTCAATGTCATGGAAAAAGAGAAGAGTAAGAGGGACAAGAGATAACCATTTTGAATATGTGGACCTTGATTGGCTCCTGATTTGAAAACAAAACAAAAAAAACCAAACCCAGAATAAAAGACAGTTTGGGAACAGTTAAGAAAATCTGAATATGGACTGAGTATTTTGATGGTCCTATATAATCTTATCAGCTTTCTTAATCGTGATAAATGATGTTGTGGTTATGCAAGAGAAGATTTTTAAAAAGTATTTAAGATGAAGGCTGATGTTTGCAGTTTGTGGTTCAGAAAAACATAGATAGATGAAGCAAATATGGCAAATATTAGTGATCATTGGATGTAGGTGGTAGATATATAGGTGTTCAATATTCATGATAAAAAGTTGGAGAAAATACAAGGACAATTACTTGTGTGTCTTAAATTCTAGTTCATATTTTCAATACTTCAGATTCAACCAGTGTTTCTTGGATTTCATCAATTAGGCAGGGTGTTATGATTAACACTTTAACAGGTTTGGAAAAAATGAACAGGATAGTTTCTACCCTTATACTAATGCTCAATGGAGGGAGGTAATCATACAAATAAAGGTAATAGGAGGCAGCCTTAGACAGACACTGGAGGAGATATTAAAAACTAAGCTTTTGAGTACACAAGGGACAGGAAACGCTCATGTCTGAGAATACTTTTCTTGAACTGGTCCTGAAGGGTACCTCAGTTTTTCACTAAGTAGGACTTGGGAAAATTACTAAGGTGGTGCTATCCAGGTATGCTCAAAGAATGGTGGATAGGATTGTGTGTGTGTGTGTGTGTGTCTAGCAGGTGAAGGAGGTGTTTATAGAGGAGATAATCATTGGGAAAGCAACTTGAAATCCACATTGAAATGCTTGGAGTTTTCTTTTTATCAGTGGGTTTTTTAAAAATTATTTATTTATTTATGCATACACGAGTTGGGGTACAGGCCAGAAGTGTGGGAGGTGAGAGGATTCACCCTAAACAGACTGGGGAGCAGAACAGGTAGATGGACTGAAACACACTGCTGAGGGGAGCAGCAGGCGAGGCAGGAAAGGTCTACTGCGCCATGTGGGTCCCCTCCCTGGCCGGGGATTGAACTAGCGCTGTTTTGCCACAGATGCTTCACAGTGTGGCACTCAACCCACTGCACCTCCGGGGAGGCCCATCAGTGGGTTCTTTTCAAAGAAACTTTAAAGTTTTTTGAACAGAGGAGTGGCCTGATAGAAGTGTGCTTTTGGACTGACACTGACCAATATTTATCCTTCACAACCCACTGCATGTCCTCACTAAGGAGCCTGTTCCTGAGTTGCCCTAAATGTTCCTTTTTCTGAATGTCCCTAGGGGGAGCTGCATTCAGTGGGTCTGCAGCCAGTTTTTCTACTTGGAGCATATGAGGAGATGCAAACCCTATAGCTCTTTTTCTTTCCCAGCTCTGCAATCTCAGGATGCTTGTGAGACCCAGGGAGAAAGTTTAGAGGATGAAGTGGCCTCTGGATCCCTAGTAGTGGAATCCCAGGTGGGTTGGAATTTTCTGTTACTTCCTTGAAATTATTTTTTAGATTTTTTTAAGTTACTTGGATGATGATTTTCTGTGACTTGACTTACTGAATTGAATTTTCTTATCCTGTTTGAAAACAGGCCTTATTGATTGGTTTTCAAAGGTAATTTCCCCAGCAGTTATCGCCTTCTCAGTAACCTTTTTATTTCTAGCAATCCTCTAGGCGTTTATCCAGCAAGTTTAAAAATTGTGTTGGGGGTATGTGTGTGCTGAAAAAGCATGGAATGCAGTTTCTGCATAAACTCACAGATGCCATCTAGGGGAATGACAAACATTGTAAAATACTTTATGGGCCCAGCACACTTCCACTGAGCAACTCTGCTGTAAAACATTTGAAACAACATTTCAAAATGAACAATACCAGGCTCTCTTATTTTTGGAAATATATACACACTTCATGAATAACCTTTAGGAGAGGGTTTTTGGTCATGCTTGGAACAGAACTGTAGCTGGAAAGAGAGATGAGAAGCTACTGACTGGCCATGAGGGGCACATACTGTACTGACTGAACAAAAAAGGAAGGAAAACTTTTTAAGAGCAGATTAATAGTCGATGAGCTGATCAGAAAACCAGTGGCTCTGGCAAATGGTACAGCTGTATCTCCCCAACCCCAGAAGCATAAGAAACTCAAGATTACAGAGTAATCAGAGAAAACCAATATAGAAAGCTGTTAGAAAACAGGAAAGTTTTCAAGTGGTGTGACAATTAGCTTCCAAAATCACATGATACAGGGTTTAATTCTATGTGTTTAAACCTTCCTCAAATTTGTTTTTCTCAGCAGTTAAATGTAGATACTATTATCAGCCTAATGGGGATGGAATACACTCCAAAATTACTCCAGTACATAGCAATCATTGAAATAGCCTCCATACTTAAGGAATTTGTTATTATCTTAGGTTTCTGGGTTCTCTTTGCATGTGGGAATACTTTTTAAAATAACTATCATATGGTTATTTAATTTGTGTAGGTCATTTGCAACAGCTTTTGTACTTAACACGCTGTCTGCTTCCATCAAGGGATAGTCTTTATAAGGCAGAACCCTTACTCTTGCCAGAAACATCCTGTTCTCTCACACTTTTCTCACTAGCAGAAATACCCAGCTAAGCATAGTTTGCCCATGCTGAAATGTTCTCATTTTAACTAATTCTTTCAGCTCTACAAAGGTGTCTGTCTTCACTTGTGGCCTTAACCCCTTTTCAACTCTAGTCTTTCTCAGATACCCCTGGTCTTTATTATCCTTAATCTAAATGATGACACACTGTTCTGTGACCTTCTTTAATATTTCATGAGTATTTTGTCTTCAGCCAAATTGTAAGTCATCAAAGATAACTTACATGCTCTCTGACTTGCTTGGTGACTTCTAATACAGTATCAGCCGAATGGTTTCTAGAGGGTGTTCAGGAAAACTTGACTGGAATCTCTTTTCACTTGACAAGGTCAGAACAACTTCCTGAACACTGATTGAAAAGGAGCATATTTGATGTTCTAGGAATTGTTGACCTTCAAGGACATATCTGTGGACTTCACTCAAGAGGAGTGGGGGCAACTAGGCCCTGCCCACCGGAATCTGTATCGGGAGGTGATGCTGGAGAACTATGGGAACCTGGTGTCAGTGGGTAAGGATAGGTTCTGGAATTGACTGTTGGAAGGCAGTTCTAAATCAAGTGCTCTGCTTAGGCTTTGGGTTCTGGGCTAGAGGTTCCTTTTGAACACTAAGTGACAGTTGCTGTAGTCTTTTCTGGCCTGGTCTTTCTACTATGCACTTTAGAAGGCCTGAATACCAATAAACTATCTTTAAATCCTAGGATTGACTCTTTGACCTCAATACATACAGTCTTTTCTTCTCTATGAGCAGGATATCAGTTTTCCAAGCCTGATGTGATTTCACAGTTGGAGAAAGGAGAAGAACCATGGCTGATTGAAAATGCTATTTCAGGAGGTCCAAGTTCAGGTAAGAGCAAAAGAGATGGGGGCCTTATTTGTGTTTTCCACTTCAAGTCTCTCTAGGATGTGGAGAGAAGTCATCTGGATGGGACCCACAAGAAATCTAATTATCACTCTGTTACTCCATCCTGCTCTAATGTTAGTTTCTTTGGCATCAGAGGAAAGATACCTCTCTCATCGAGGTTAGCTTTCACTGTTTCTCCTGACTTGATTTCACTGTTTTCTTGCTCTCTCCAGCATTCTAAACCTTACCCTGACCATAATTTCCTTCTTCTGAATATTCCAATACACATGGATCTCTTCACTAACACCCTTCTCATACCCTTTTATTATATATATCATATCTCTTATGATTCCATTTAGATTTTTTCCTAAATCTTATTCTATGAGCTTAGTGCATTGCTTAACCCACTGCAACACCAGGGAGGGCCCTTGTCTCCTTCTTGATATCCTTTCCTCCTCCGGCTAGTTTAATAATTTTTGTCTCCTCTATCTCATTTCTTTTTCATTGCTTCTCAACAATTTCCTCATTAATACAAATATATCATTTCTACCTTGTTAAGGACTCGCTAAACAACTGTAGCAAACAGACTCTAGAATAGAAACTTCTGGCTCATATACTGGTTAGGGGGAATTGTTTGACCCAAAGGACATTTTTTTCTGTTTGTTTGTTTTTTAAGATTTATTTATTTATGCATACAAGAACTGGAGTACAGGCCGGAGTCACCGGAGGTGAGAGGATTCACCAGAGACAGAGTGGGGAGCAGAACAGGAAGATCCACTGAAATACACTGCTGAGGGGAGCAGTGGGCAAGGCAGGAGAGGTCTGCTGCACCATATGGATCCCCTCCCCAGCCGGGATCTAATTCACACTGCTGTGCAGCGGATGCTTCAGTGTGGCGCTCAACCCACTGCGCCACCAGGGAGGCCCAACCAAAGGACAGTTCTTTTCTATCTTGTAATTCAGGGACTGAGATTTCTTCCACATGGTGCTCTCACCATTCTCTAGGGCCTCCTTCATTTAAATTTAGCCAGAAGTAGAAAGAGCACAAAAAGGTTCATTTGAAAGGTTTTTATGGGCCATCCTTTTACTCTTGTTCATTTAACAAGGGATTCCCTTGGCCTTTCACTCAATCATACTGAAGGAAGATTAGAAAATATAATGTTTTGTGTGGAAAAATGGGTAGGACAGATTTCTATCCAGCAGTATCTCCTACAACCCCTGAAGAACCTCTGTCTTTTTTTTTTTTAAAGGTTTTATTTATTTTTGTGTAGAAGAGGTTGGGTATAGGCCAGAGATGCAGGGGGTAAGAGGATTCACCAGAGACAGAGTGGGATGCAGAACAGTCAAATCTACTGAAATGCACTGCTGAAGGGAGTTGTGGACCAGACAGGAGAGCCGTGTGGGTCAACTCCCTGGCTAGGGATGGAACGCAAGCCACAGGGATGAGAGGCCCCAGTGTGAGAGTGTTGAGACTTAACCCCTACGCTACCAGGGAGTCTTTTACACTGTGGTTCTGTTTCTTTACAAAGTCCCACATATACATCACGATAATTTCAACTATTCAGTTGACACCTATATTGTCCATTTTTTGTCTTTGTTATACATCCATATGAACTCTATTCTCACATAGCCCTGGTATTTAAGATATTTCTATACAGATATGCTGTTGTCACTTCAAACCCAGTACTTCCTAAAACAGAAACCATCTTCTCTCTTAAATTTTTCTATTCTTTTAATTTCTCTAAGACTAGAAATCAGGGTATCAGCAAAAATGTGTTGTGGTTTTTAATTCTCAGTTTTTCGCTTTCTTTTTTGGTATTTTCTATTAGAGCTACTTCAATGCTTCATCTCTGTTGATATAGTGCTAAGCCAAATTCCCATCATCTCATGACTATTACTGTAATTTTCATTTGCATTTATTGATATCTTTTCTCTTTCTGAATACTTTTGAAGGCTACAAATTTGGCAAGTTGATATGTGAAATTTATCTTGTTCTTATCCTAAAAAGAAAAGTTAATCAACTCCATATTCTAAACAGTTCTGCTTGCTTTTTCTTGTTCAGTCCAAAATTTATCCAACCACTACTGAGCACTGGGTATGCTATTACTAAAGTAAGGTCAGAAATCCTAGAGAATAAAATTTTACTGTGATGGAAATTCTGGTACTTTAGGATGGGAGGGTCCAGAATGGATGGATAGGATTAGAAACAATGAAAATCAGGAGAACTCATCCAAAAATGTGCAATTATAGATAATTTACATAACCTCTATCCTTTAAGACTTTACAATATAGTTAATATTTTGTCCCAAATTCAGAAACCATTTTCTACTTCATTTAGAGGAAAAAATTATGAAGAATGATGAAATTCCAAGGAGTTTACAGGGAAATCTACGTTCACTGAAAGCACACATACCCATAGCTCAATATTCCTTTTTAGTAAATCCTCTGAAGTACTAACAGGAGTGTAATTGGTATATAATGATAAAGTAAAAAAAAAATCTATCTTTCATCAGGGAAAAATTCAAATTGTGAACTGTCCATAAAATGGAATCCAATGCAGTTTTTAAAGAATGAAATAAATCTAAATATATCAACACAGAGAAAGGGTATAATCAAAAGAATACAGTGACCCAAAAGATACAGTGAGGTTAACAAAATAGATGCAGAACTATATATATCCATATATACACACACACCATGATCCCGTTCTTTTTTTTTTTAATGATCCTTTCTTTAAATATAAATGTTTGTCATAATATAAATGCAGATAGGTAGACAAACACCTTCCAAAATATTGGTGTTGGAGGGAATATGAATGAGAAAAGAGACGCTGTCTCTTTTAGTGAATTCATTCTGATGTAATATTTTATTTTAATATTTAAATTTAATATTTAAAAAATGAGATAAATATTTCAAAAATTTTAAAGAAAGTTTTGTAATAGAAATATGGGCTTGAGATGATACGGTGTTAGAATCTTGTCTTCCTTAATGTTATAGCTTGATATTTGTCTCTAGAACCCATGTTCACTTTATAGTCTATTTACTCTCGAAATTTAGTTAGATGAGTTTCTCCCAATTTTTTAGTCACTTCAAATACTTTTAACAGCTTCTTTCTTTTGACCACTTCAATTTCCTTTTATATCAGTAAAGCTTCAAGATCACCTTTGAAGACATTCCAGGTATGCTGTTTTTCTCTCTACTGTTAATATTGTGGCCATTTCTTTGTAATCTTTAAAAATATTTATTTATTTATGTATGCAAGAGCTGGGGTGTAGGCCAGAGGTATTGGGGGTAGGAGGACTCACCAGAGACAGAGTGGGGAGCAGAACAAGTGGACTGACTGAAAACAGTGCTGAGGGGAGCAGCGGGTGAGGCAGGAGAGGTCTGCTGTGCCTTGTAGGTCAGCTCCCTAGCTGGGGCTCAAACTGGTACTGCAGCGGCTGCTGATAGCTTCATAGTGCTGTGACTTAACCCCTTGTACACCAGGGAGGCTCTGGCCATTTCTTTTTTAAAGTAGAGTGAGCATGGGTAATTTATATATAATTTTTTTTCAGAGTTGGAGGACAAAACAGAAATTAAAAAATCAGCCTTAAAGAATGACATTTCTTGGGAAGAATTACACCATGGCCTGATAAAGGAAAGGTCCACACGAAGAAGCACCTTGTATTCCACATTGGGACTAATTTCCAAACATGACAACTTAGAAAATCACCAGGAAAAACAAGAAATGGGTGAAGGGCAGGTCCCCTTGATCCACAAGAAAGTGCTTACTCAGCAAAGTGGCCGAGAATCTAACAGATTTGAGAAAAGTATTAATGTGAGCTCAAAAGTTATTCCCGGACCAGTTGGTTCTTCAAGAAAAAGAGACCATAAATGTGACAAACCTGGAAAGAGAGGTAGATACAGTCTAGATTTGATGAATCATCAAGGGAGTTACACAAGAATGAAAACCTTTGAATGTAATATTTGTGAAAAAATATTCAAGCAACTCATTCATCTTACAGAACATATGAGAATTCATACTGGAGAGAAACCTTTCAGATGTAAGGAATGTGGAAAAGCCTTTAGCCAAAGTTCATCACTTATTCCACATCAGAGAATCCACACTGGCGAGAAACCCTATGAATGTAAGGAATGTGGGAAAACCTTCAGACATCCATCATCTCTAACTCAGCATGTTAGAATTCATACTGGGGAGAAGCCCTATGAATGTGGTGTATGTGAGAAGGCATTCAGCCAGAGCATTGGGTTGATCCAGCATTTAAGAACTCATGTTAGGGAGAAACCTTTTACGTGCAAGGACTGTGGGAAAGCATTTTTCCAGATTAGACACCTTAGGCAACATGAGATTATTCATTCTGGTTTGAAACCCTATATGTGTAATGTATGTAGTAAAACCTTCAGCCATAGCACATACCTAACTCAACACCAGAGAACTCATACTGGGGAGAGACCTTATAAATGTAAGGAATGTGGGAAAGCCTTCAGCCAGAGAATACATCTTTCTATCCATCAGAGAGTCCACACTGGAGTGAAACCTTATGAATGCAGTCATTGTGGGAAAGCCTTTAGGCATGATTCATCCTTTGCTAAACACCAGAGAATTCACACTGGAGAAAAACCTTATGATTGTAACAAATGTGGAAAAGCCTTCAGCTGTAGTTCATCACTTATTAGACACTGCAAAACACATTTAAGAAATACCTTCAGCGATGATACATAAACTGTGTTCAATAACAAGAAATCCCTTATTTAAGCCTCTCAATCAGTGTTTTTTTACTTAGATTTCAAGGGTCAATAATTTTTTAATGGCTTGACCAAATGTTCAAACTTAATTTTACCATATTTTAAAAGAAAGGATATTTTGGGGCCTCCCTGGTGGTGCAGTGGGTTAAGCAACACACTATGAAACAGACCTCAGCCACTACAGCACGAGTTCGATCCCTGCTGCCGGCCAGGGAGGGGACCCACATGGTACAGTAGACCTCTCCTGCTGTGCCCGCTGCTGCC
>JAGFMF010012100.1:4338677-4360627 GCA_019455555.1 Galemys pyrenaicus | reverse complement strand
TTCTATGGTGAATCCTCTCACCCCCCCCCCCCCGCACCTCTGGCCTGTACCCCAGTGCTTGTATGCATAAATAAATAAATATTTAAAAAAAAAAAAAGAAAGGATATTTTGATACTTAAAAAATAGAGTAAGGATATAATCAAAAGATAGCTCTTTACTTTGAATTAAATCAGCTGTTTGAAAATCTCCTAAATTTGCCTTTATTTTTCTCATTTCACTAAGGGCCAGTGAAAACTTCATCATGACAGGTCAGTGATCTATGGATTAACTTTTGAGAATCATTTTTAAATTCCCCTTTAAATCAGAATAAACTGTAATCTTTTATTATAGCCCTTTATATGGCTAGGAGAGGTGTAAATATAATGTCCACTGACTCATTTCTAGAAGACATGTTAAAGGGAGTTTTCAAAAATTGCTTATTATAGAAGATATTTATTAATTGCTTATATAGAAGATATTTATTTTTATGGCTTCCTGTGGAGAAGCATTAGCAAACTTCTTCTGTAAAGGGCCAGATAGTAAATCTATTAGGTGTTGTCTATGATATGATCTCTGTCAGCTCAACTCACTCAACTTTGCCATTTTAGTGCAAAAAAGAAGTCCAGACAATATATAAACCAGGTTCTCTCAGCTTTGGTGCTGCTGATATTTTGGGCTGATACTTAGTAATGAGAAGGTATTCTGTGCACGGTGGGTGTTTTAGAACATCCCTTGCAATAGAACACCCCAAACATTGTGACAACCAGAAATGTCTCTACACGTGCTCAGATGTCCCCTAGATGGCAGTATTTTCTCTCGCTGAGAACCACTGACATAAATAAGTGGATGTAGCTGTGTTCCTATAAACTTCATTTAAAAGCAGGTATTGGACTACATTTAACCTGAGGGCTATAGTTTGCCATTCCTGCCACAGAGTATGTAAAATGATTAATAATGACAATAAAGTATCATTTCTTGTTACTGGTATGTTTTCATAAGTCAAGCTTTAATTTCTTATCAATTCTTTTGGTATCGTTGCAAGAATTAAAAAAAAAAAAAAACACATGTATATGCTGTTCTGGAAACCTAGGAATTTGTTGTGGCAATATTTATACAAACTTCAGTCCCTAACGCTTTTTTTTTGTTCATAAATAATTTGGGATATAACTCTAAAAGTTTAGCACTTTTAAAACATAACCTCAATGCTAATAATTATACCTAAAAATTAGTCCATAATTTCTTAATAAATATTGGTGGCTATAATTTTGATGTCTTTAAATTTCCTTTTGCCAAGCATACAGTTATAGGTTAGAAAATGTGCTTTTATGTTGAGTGGAAGGCTCTTTGAGATAACCCCGGGACAACACATGTAGAGCCCACCGAAGAGGACCAAGGAGAGGGTGACCACAGAAGCCTTATTGAGGCAGGAAAACGTAAGAGGGAGTGTTGGAATTGACCTTAGCACTTCACTGTATTTTAGAGGTACTCCATCCTCCCAGACGTAACTGGAGGAAGGTCAAGTTCAACTGCTTACTCTGATTGTCTGATCATTGTGCAAACTATCAAAAGTAAAGCTGTAAATCCGTGTGTGTGTGTGTGTGTGTGAGATTATCATCTGGATTTCCTACCCCTTCCCTTAAAAAAAAAAAAAACCACAAAACTGGTCTCACACTCTTAAGTTCTTGTATGACTTTGATGGGCAGAAAGACCAGGGATATATACACTACCTTAAATATGTTCTATGCCTTAGATTTCCCATGAACTTGGGTTTCTCTGATTTTTTTTTTTACTTGAGTAATTTTCTTACATATTTTACATATTTGTTAATTTTTAGACAGTATTTGATTTTCCCCCTCAGGTGTAATCCCCATAGTTCTCCCACCACTATAGCGCCCTCACATCATCACAGTCCCTTGTGCTCTCCCCTCCCCTGTTTTGACTCCTCTCCTCGCCCCGTACCCCCTAACTCAACATTCTCAAGCCCCCTTAATTTGCTCTACTTTTTCCATATAACACCTAATCTACTACATACTTTACACATTTATTATGCTTATTGTTTATTATTGTTTCCCCCACCAGTATGTAAGCTCCATTAAGGCAGGGATCATTTTGTTCACTGATATATTACAAGTGCCTAGAACAGTGCCTGGAACACAGTGGGGACTTGATAAATATTTGTTGAATTGTTTTGATTTGATTTGAATTGAATTATGTACTCATGATAAAAACAAAGAAAGGCAATCCCTATACTTTCCTATGTACATGTCATAAATGGGAAAATCTTGTTTGTCTGCCTTTTTTTTTAAAAAGTCTTTGGAAATAGATAAAAATGTATAGGGCTTTAACAACTGTGAATCATAACAGACATACTTTTAAGATAGGAGACCTAATTTTAAATTAATTTGCTGCAAGTAAAGTTAAATGTGGCTGATTAACAATTTTATATTTGTTTTGTAGAGGCAAATTTATCTTTTAATTTAGGGGAGAGCAAAACAATACAGCAACAAGAGGAGCAGGGGAAGATATGGCAGCACATTGGAAATGTCAACACCTTTTGGGTGTGAAAAAATAAAGTGGCTAATAATTTAGCAGAACCACAGAAAAGTATACCCAGAGAAGGTCCTGGGAAGGCTGAGGCTTTGGGAACACCTGGGCATCAAGAAGATGAGGGACTGAAAATTCAGATTGGCTGAAATTCTGTAGTTAGATCCTAAGGTCCCCACACCTATGCCACACATTCCTCCCTCCCATGCCTTTCTCTGTCCATCGCCACCTTCCCTCACCCCAAAGGAGACTAGAGGTTTATTATCTGAGGAGGATGAGCTGTTCTGGAATCACTACCACACACAGTAGAGACTAGGAGGGGTCATAGCCATTACCATCACTTGAAGTGTACTACCTGTTTATTTTTCTACTTATCATTGTCCATTTAATTTCACCGAAATTAAAATCTAAAAAATCTAAAAAAATTAAAATCTAAAAAATCTAAAAAAGCCTTTTGATAACTGCTTGTCCTCAAGCGGCTGTAAGGACTGGGGGTGGGGGGGGCAGGTGGTAGGCACTAAGACAGGTGTGATGAATGAATGAATAACAGAGAAAAGGCATTCTCACCGGAAGAGCCGGCCCGCCACGTGGTCTCTCGGATCTCTGTCAGGAAACACGGGGTGGTGTGCTGGGTGGCCGCTGTCCCCCTGGTCAGGGGCGGGGCGGGGGGGGGGGTGGATGGAAGATGAAGGGGAGAAGGGCCGCTTCTTCCGGGTTCCGGGTTTTCGGGAGCGCCGGGCTTCCCCGGAGAGGACAGGCCCCTCGGCCGCCCCTCGTGGGCGGAGCCGGCAGCGGCTGTGCGGAGCGCGAGGGAAGACGTTCCGGCTCCCGTAGCTGCTGGGCCGCGTGGGTGGACCGCACCCGGGGGTGCCAGGGCAGTCGGTCGCGCGGGACGCTGAAGGGCGCGTCGGAAGGGCAGGGGTGCTTGAAGGCGCGGGGCTGCGGCCCAGGAGGCGCAGCGCTGGGTGGGCTTGGCCGCTGCGGCCGGCCGGGGCTCGCAGCACAGCCAGCAAGGTGTAGCCTCCTCGCCCGGGTCTGCGGGCTGCCGGCTCTGGGCACTCTTCAGTTGCGGCCCCCCACAGCCCCGCCCCTTTGGGTGCGACTGGAAGGGTTGTGTGGGTTGAATTGAAGCGGCAGAACCCGCCTTAGGCCGCTTCTCGTTGGGGATTTGAAAATCCTCCCGGTTGGGAGGCTGGGGATCCTCGGGCTTCGGAGACGTTTTAAGAGGATGTATTGTATTGAGTGATCGGGATGTGGTCTGCCTGTAAAAGGCTGGGAAAGAACAAAATCTGTTAGCACGGTGTCCTCTAAAGAGACACCCTCTGGAGCCGCAAGCCTCAAAGCAAGCGCTCTCACGCCCCCCATCTCTGGTCTTACCAACGTCCGAGGCGAGCTGGTGAGTAGGAGGCAACGCTGCCTGTGTCTGCAGTCGCTGAGTCTGAGGGAGGCATGTCTGGGAGCTGTGAGAAAGGGCATCCTGGAAATAAAGCTTCTTGGTCATTCATTATATGTTTCTTTTTGTCAGACTCGAAAGTTTCTCCACTTCGGTAACAAGACTTTTACTTTTTATATGTCCAGAGCCAGAATGGTTTTCACACGCTGCAAACCACTGGGTGCAACTCTTTTCCCTGGAATTGTCAGAGTTGGAAAAAAATAATGGAGACGCCCATAAGCCACTTACCTGAACCCACAAGTTTAAATAAAGGTGCCTGACTCCCTTACTGAAACTAGGTCTGTTTTGGGGGTCCTGATATACTCACCTGGTGGTAGTGGGATTGGGTGAGAATAGATTTGAATTGTTTCCAAATTTGCCTGTTACAAAGAGCTGTGTAGTTTGTAACTACTCTGTGGTCCTCTTTATATTCAGAATACCATATTTCGCCTAGTTTTAACATTTCTGAAGCCAGAATGCATCCTAGCAAAGCAGTTAAAGGGACTTACCAGCAACTGGGCATTCGTGTGGGTGGCTGTCTCTCTCACTTGCCTGTGAAAACAAACCTGTGTGATTTTTGTCTGTTGAGATACTTAAACTTTATTATATATTTTTAAGATTTATTTATTTATGCATACAAGAGCTGGAGCACAGGCCAGAGTCGCAGGAGGTGAGAGGATTCCCCAGAGACAGAGCGGGGAGCAGCAGCAAGGCAGGAGAGGTCTACTGAAATACATTGCTGAGGGGAGCAGCAGCAAGGCAGGAGAGGTCTGCTGCACCATGTGCCCCTCCCACCCCCCAGGGATCGAACTTGCACTGTTCACTGTTCACACTGTGGCACCCAACCACCAGGGAGGCCCAAGACACTTGAACTTTAAACTCAAATCTCCAATTGCTTTTAAAGTAACTTTAAAACATGATGCAGCATGAGATAAAAAGAGTATTACTCTTACTAAGAGTTCATTACATGCCCAGCGTTCTTAACCACTACAACCCTAAGAAGTACAATTACTATCCCCATTTACTAGATAAGGAAACTGAAGCTCAGCGAGCTGATGTGCCTTAGACATTTTAAGTGCTGGTGTCAGGACTCTAACCCTGGTTGACAGATGTTGCATGCCGCTTGCAAGGTGGGCATCAAGGCAACATCTGTGCATGTTTGTCTTTGGTGATTGTGTGTCTTTGCCTCTTTGCATCTGTGGAACTGGGAAAATGAGCCACATTCAAGAGTATTGATTACACTTACTCCCACACTGATGCCAAATCTTTGTTCCTGGATCTTTTGCAGTTTTAAATCTATTTCTGCAAGTTCTGGAGTTCTGATGGTATGATGGTGCCTCTGGTTCCCTCCTCTCCTGCCTTTTGCTCTTCTAGGACACAGAGGCACGTCCTTCACACTGCTCAAGGAACCATCTTCCAAGGAGGCAGTACTTCATTTAAGAGGGGAGCCAGTTTTTCAGAGCAGTTAAAGTCACACCATCTTCTAGCAACCCTCTGCTTCTGGAGCCTCAAGAACCCACCAACATCCTGCGGGCAGAGGTGGTCTTCAGAGGAGGACCACACAACGTGAGCCTCTCATCAGAGTGCTGGAAGCTTCCTCGCCAGAAGTGGACCAGCCCAGCCAGGCAGGCGTCATGCTGCAGCGGCTTCTCATTACGCTGCCCACTGAGGCTGGCACCTGGGTGAAGTTGCACCATCCGAACAAGGCCAAGGAGGGGACGCCTCTGTGGGAGGATGTGACTAAGTTGTTTGAAAGAGAAGGTGAGACTAGACTGATACCAGGTGAGGGGGTGGGGGGAAAAGGTCTCATTTGTGTGTGAAAATAGGTGCACACTAAAGCATGGTGGTCTTTTAGGGAGGAAGGTGGGGGAAAGCAGGGCTTTGGGATCCATGCCTGTGCCTTTTGAAAGGAAAGCTGGAAAGAAAATGTCAAGCTCTTGGCATGGGCTCTTTGCTGCATGTGCTGTGTGCTGCTTCCCCTTCAGTCCGCTGATAAACAGGGCAGGAACACAGTTTCAGGGTGTCCCCACCAGCCGCTCCTGAGAATGTGAATGCAGTTCATGAACAGCAGGGTCAGAGGTTTCTGTCTCCTTTACTGGTTTCCCTTCACAAATGACAGTCTTTTTAGCTCTAAACCAATATTTCTCACAAGTCGTTTATTTTATCTTCTGCCGAGAGGAAGAAATGACATGCTTGATGACTCTCTTTTGACCTTGAAATATGTGGGTTCAGTGGGAAACGAGTCGGAAATAACACATTATGTGGTAGTCAGGTCAAGAGAGCCAGATGGCAGAGAATTCATGTGACTCGTGTGGTCTCTTAGTTTGTGCCTTTCATCCTTTAAGTTCAGCTGGTATTTATTGGATTTTAGCTGTGTTGGTCAGGACGTAGCTAAGCACTTGGACAGGTAGAAAGTAAATAATGCATTAGTTAATTGATGATGGTAGACCCCCCTGTCCAGCCTAAGAAAATGCTGTAAGAGTGTTCTTTGCCCTGGATACCTTGCACAGTGGTCCAAAGAATGGGGGTTCTGTAACCTAACTGAGGTTAAGAATGTGGTGGGGTAGGTGTCCAACATACAAAGGATGCTGATTAGAAGACACCAACGATGGGAAATATGCTGCAGGTGGATTATAGATGCCTTGAAGGCTATGGAAAGTGTTGGGGTTTTTCTTTTTTTTTTTTTTCTGGAAACTTTGAACAAAGGAGTGATCTGGTAGATCTGTTCTTTCGGACCAGCAATGGCCCTTGGGAAATGGTAACACCCAAACAGTGCACCAAACAGAGCTTCAGGCGCTTGTCACTCTAAACGTCTCTCGGGTGAATGTGTTGAGAGGGGAGCCACATCCAGTGGGTCTGCAGGCTGTTTTCCTATTGGGATCTGGGGAAATGCAAATCTCATGACTCTTTTTCTTCTCCAGCTCTGCTGTCTAAGGATACCAGTGAGGCCCAAGGAGAAAGTTTAGAAGATGAAGTAATTCCTGGACCTCTAATCACAGAATCTCAGGTGGGTTGAAATTTCTTCCCATTTTCTTTTTTTTTAAAACATTTATTTCTGCATATAAGAACTGGGATACAGGCCAGAGGTGTAGGGATGAGAAGGTTCACCAGACACAGAGTGGGGAACAGAACAGGCAGGTCAACTGAAACACACTGCTAAGGGGAGCCGTGGGGAGGCAGGAGAGGTCTGCCGCACCATGTGGGCCACTCCCGGCCGCCTCTGGCAGCAGGGATCTAATTCAGGCTGCAGTGGCTGTTGTTTGCTTCACAGTGCATTGCCTAACCCACTGTGCCACTGGGGAGGCCCCTCCTCCCATTTTCTTGATGTCTTCCTTGGTTTTTAAGGCTATCACTTGCCCTTTTGGGAGTGGGTAGATGTTGAGACTAACAAATTCAACCTGGGGAGCTCATTACAGGTTGGTGTATTACAAAAAACTAGGCTGTAAGTGGTGGCAATTGCCCTGTGCGTTATGACCAGTCTCCCCAAAACTCTTGTTTCAGTCAGGCTTTGTTAGCTCTAACATTGTGTTGGTTTCTATAGAGAAAGCAAAGTAAGTGATACAATTCTAGCCCCTAAAAACCAACAGATACCTAAGGGATCTAAGGTCAGCCTGAGTTTTTGGAGTATGTTTAACTCAAAAAGAAAATTCGTCACTGAGACGAGAGTGCTGACGTTCCCAGTGATGCATGCATGCTGCTTGGGCACTTGGGGAAGTTTAGCATGGTACTGGGAGCAGGGCTCAGACTGTACCCGAAGGGGAAGTGAGTGGAGGCGAAATGGTCAGGCCACACGGGCACACCTTAGACAGACGGGGCAGTTGCAACAGGGTGTCAGAACTGGGGCCCTCAATGCCTGGCAGGAGCAAGGGTGAAACAGAAGGAAACGTACTGAGTAAATGAGAAAGGAAGGCTAGTATAGCAGCCATGTAGTGGCATTAAGGTGATGCAGGATTTGAATTATCTTGTTTTCACTTGCTAAGTGACGTGGAGCCATTTTTTTCTTTAGCTGTTTACAATCTTGATTTACTCAGCTAATTCAGTTGCTTATACATTCTAAGATTTAAATGCATCCTAAAGTTATTTATGGTGATAGGGAAGGAGCAATAATAATCTTATTACATTTTTGTGTACTTGTAGCAATTACTGGAAAAGTGTTAAAAGTTCAAATTATTTTGTTTTTCTCTATGTCTCCCTTCATTTCTGTTAATTCTGTTATATTCTGAAATTCTGTTGTTAGAAACTTAAGATTATTGTCTTCTTAATGAAGAACCTGTATCTTTATGAAATGAGTGCTCTCTTATATGCCTTGTGATGCTCCTTTTCCTGAAGTCCACTTTGTCTGATGTAATATAACTCCAGTGATCCTTTTTTGTTTGTTTGGCATAGCCTTTTCCACTCCTTAAACCTTTCTGTGTCCTTGAAGTGTGACCTGCTAAATACAGCTGGGCCCTGCATGACAGCATCATCAGTGATGTGGCAAAATTTAAATGTATATTCTTGTTCACTGTTTCCTGCTTGTCCCATCTGTTCTTGGCTTTTGTGTTCCTCCTGTCCTGCCCAGTTTTGGATAAAACCCTTCATTAGATTGCATTTTGTGTCCTTAGCTCCATTCTGCCTGGAATACTCTTTTTTAAAAAAGATTTATTTATTTATGCATACAAGAACTGGGGTACAGACCAGAGCTGCAGGTGGGGTGTGTGAGTGTGTGAGAGGATCCACCAGAGACAGAGTGGGGAGCAGAACAGACAGATCAACTGAAACACACTGCTGAGGGGAGCAGCGGGCAAGGCAGGAGAGGTCTGCTGCACCATGTGGGTCCCCTCCCTGGCTGGAGGCAGGGATCTAACTCGTGCTGTAGTGGCTGCGGTTTGCTTCATAGTGTGTTGCTTAACCCACTGTGCTACCAGGGAGACCCTGGAATACTCTTTCCTTTGATTTCCATGTGGCTTTCCCTCACCGAATTCATGTCTCTGGTCTGTTTTAGAAAGACTTTTCTTAACTACCTACATAAAATATTCTTCCTGTCCTTACTATGGCTCTTCCTATTTCCCTTATCCTGCTCAATTTTTCCTAAGGTGCTTATTACTATATTTCTTCTTATATATTAAAGTATTTTATCTCTAAAGACTCTTCAAAGAGATTCAGAGGAGGCTTCCATTAACAGTAGTTTATAATCTCTCAGGATTTAGAATACTCCTTGTATATGTAAGAACTCCTTGTATTTGATAGAGGCAGTCTCTGGCTGACAAGGGATTTATCTGCTGTTGTAGGAACTGTTGACCTTCAAGGATGTATCTGTGGATTTCACCCAGGAGGAGTGGGGGCAACTCACCCCTGCTCACCAGAGTCTCTACCGGGAGGTGATGCTGGAGAACTATGGGAACCTGGTGTCAGTGGGTAAGGAAGGAGGGGCTAAGCGTACGTCAGAAACCTGCCCATTACTGGGGAGTCATCATTTATAAGCGATGGAGTATGGATTCCCTGTAGCTTGTCCTGGGTTCCATATTAGAGATGTCTCATTCCTTTGAAAACCAAGGCAGGCATATCTGATTCTCCTTTTGGGGGAACAACTTTACATGTGGAACTAGAATAGAAAGACATGCTATGGTGCCCCTTGCCATTTCCAGGGCCTCTGAATACCAGAGAGCTGGAACTAAATTCACATGATGGTTCTTAGATCTTGAGGTATAAATAAATAAATATATATATATACACACCTCAACAGAAACATATATATAAAATATATATATTTTAATTTCCTTAAGCAGGATATCAACTTTCCAAACCTAGTGTGATTTCCCAGTTGGAGAAAGGAGAAGAGCCATGGATGATGGAGAAGGAAGGCCCAGGAGATTCCAGTGCAGGTGAGACCAAGACAGAGTGCTTTCGTGGTAGTAGGCCAGGATGCCCAAAGTCTTTCTTTTTGTTCCCTCTTAACTTTTGAAATAAACAACTTTTCTGAGTTTAAATGTTATTTGCATATATGTCTCATGATAAGTGTATATCTTTAAATAATGTGCAGCTTTGCTTTGTATGCTCTTACTCTTTACATAAATGGTATATATGCTTCTTCACTTGCTTTTCTCATGCCATGCTGTTGATGTTTATCCATGTTGTTCTAGTTCATGCATTTCCATTGAATTAATAGAGTACAATTTATTTATCTATTTTCCAGTTTCTAATTTGGGGGTTACAAATGATGTCAAATATAATTAAATCTTTAAAAATCATAAAACCTATAAAGCATTGTAAACTACTGTTACCTCAATAAAAATAAATAAATAATCATGACTAAAAAAAAAAAATACAAGAAAACCTGGTTAAAAAAAACAGATGATACAGTAAATCTTCATGTATTAATCTTCTTGTGTACATATATGAGCGTTTTTCTGAGATATTTAGTAGAAAGAAAATTGTGTATGGAGTATATGAGCCTTCACTTTGCTCAGTATAAGCAAATTACTTTTCAAATCAGTTGTACCAATTTGTACACTCTCATCAAAAGGTTTTGAGACTTTCCAGAACTCAGTGTCTTTGTCAACATTTGACATTGTCAAACATTAAAAATTTTTAAATTCACTAGGTGTACATAGTATCTTGTTTCTTTTGTTTTCCTGATACTATTAAAGGAACATATTTTTCATGATTATCGACCGTATATCCAGGATTTATCTTCTATAAATTACATGTTCATTCTTTGCTTGCTTACTTTTCTTTTTAAAGATTTATAGACAAAAATAACAAATCATCCTGTATTTTATAATTTTGCTTTTCATGTTTATGTTTGATCCATCTGGGATCTGTGAAGTAAGGATCTGATTTAACGCTATCCATAAGTATAATCAAATGGGAAGTATTTATTTCATAATAGTTAATGCTACCCTGTCCCCTGTCAGACTTCCTTGTATGCATGGGTTTGTTTCTGGACTTTCTCTAGTCTGTGTTTTTCATTTTCCTCTTCATACTCTAGTGCCAGGCTGTCTTAACTACTGTGTTTCACAGTAAGACACAATATCTAGTAGAGGTAATCCTTTAACTTAACTTTTCAAATTTGTCCTGCCTATTCTTAGCCCCTCACTTTACCATACAAAATACATGAGTGCAGCACATCACACACACACACACACACACACACACACACACCACTGGTGGCATTTTGACTGGAATAGAATTGAATTTACAGATGAATTTTCAGGGGAATTGCTGTTATATTGAGTCTCACTACCCAGGAATATGGTATATTGCTCCATTTATTGATATTTCCTTTTTTTTTAATAGCCATCCACCTTGTTTCACTCTTATTTGTTCCAATAATTTGCATTTTCTTGTGCTTTCTCTTTTTCAGCTTATAATAATGAAAATAACAAGGCTGTCTTGTTCTTTCTCTCCCTCTGGATGAAATATTGAAACTGTCCCTTAGATGGCACAGTCCCTTTAAATAATAATAGACTAATTCTAATCAAAGTTTTATTTTAGTGCCATAATAAAAATTGCTGACTTCATTCAAAGTTCAGCCTTCTCCCCTAGTGTGGGCCTCCCATGAATGTGGATACTGAACTGGGGAGGAGGACTCAAAAGGCTTCTCTTTTCCCCTGTCTTCATTTCTTCTTCCTCCCTATTTAAAATCAGAATCAAGGAACTCTAAACATAGACTTTATTATTACCTATGTATATTTGTTTAGAATTTGGATTTTTGGATGTTCTAATGATCCTTCTGTGGTGACAAAAAATGATCTTACAAGAAATTTTAACTTTTCAGGAATGTGGATTTGTAAGTTGAAATACTAGTAATTGTACAATAAATTATTAAATGAGAACAACTTAGAAGTGTAAAGGTTAAAAGATCTTTCCATGAAGCATATGAATAATAGCATCACAATTTGGGTTGTTGTATAAATAATACTTCCAGGTGTAGACTGTTAAGTATAGAAACAGAAAAATGCACAAATATTTGTACAGTTTTCAGTAAAAGACAGATTAATGTTCTTATGAATTATTCTGAGCCCTCTCCTGCTGCTGCTGCTGGAGGTGGGGAGATGAACATCTTTTAATTTTGCCAATGGTTTTCCAAAATTGTCAATTTTAAAAGAAATAGTCTTAAGTTATAGCTTTGAATTTCATTATTTAGTATTATTAGAAAGAACAGTACTAAAATGCTCAAATTTTACTCTATAAAATATCATGTTTTTACCTTGTTTACTATTTCATAATTTCCTATTTCCTCTCCAGACTGCATAACCATGTGTAAATAGTAAGAAATCTCATATATTTTATATATACTCTAAATCTCTATTCTATATTCACTACAATATTTTTGAAAGTATATGAATATGAATTATTTGGATTTTTTCCATTTCCTTTAGGCTCAAAGAGTAAAACAGAAACAAATGCATCAACTGCAACGAGTGGCATTTTACAGGACCGGTTCTATCATGATATGATGGAGAGATTTGTAAAGGATGATGCCGTTTATTCCACATTGAGAAAAATCTCCAAATATGACAGTGAGTTAGAAAGACACCAGGAGACCCGTGGAAGAGATGTAAGACAAGCCATATTGACCCACAGTAGGAGAAACCCTGAGAGTAACGAATTTGAGGAGAATATTGTGAGTTCGAATCTTATTATAGAACAAAGGCACCATATGTGTAACACACCTAAAAAGAAGAACAAATACAAACTAGATGTGATTGATCATCCAACAAGTTACATAAGAACAAAAACCTATGAATGTAATATATGTGAAAAAATCTTCAAACAACCCATTCACCTCACTGAACACATGAGAATACATACTGGTGAGAAGCCTTTCAGATGTAAGGAGTGTGGAAGGGCTTTTAGTCAAAGCGCATCCCTTACTACACACCAGAGAATCCATACTGGGGAGAAACCCTTTGAATGTGAAGAATGTGGTAAAGCCTTCAGACATCGCTCATCTCTCAATCAGCATCACAGAACACACACTGGGGAGAAACCCTATGTGTGTGATAAATGTCAGAAAGCTTTCAGCCAGAACATTAGCTTGATCCAACATTTGAGAACTCATTCTGGAGAGAAACCCTTTACGTGCAATGAATGTGGGAAAACCTTTCGACAGATTAGACACCTTAGTGAACATATAAGAATTCATACTGGGGAGAAGCCCTACGCGTGCAGTGCATGTTGTAAAACCTTTAGTCACAGGGCATATCTAACACATCACCAGAGAATCCATACAGGGGAGAGGCCCTATAAATGTAAGGAATGTGGGAAAGCCTTCAGGCAGAGGATACACCTCAGCAACCACAAGACTGTGCACACTGGCGTGAAAGCGTATGAATGCAACCGCTGTGGGAAAGCCTATCGGCATGATTCATCCTTTAAGAAACATCAGAGACATCACACTGGAGAGAAACCTTATGAGTGTAATGAATGTGGAAAATCCTTCAGCTATAATTCATCACTTAGTCGACACCATGAAATACACAGGAGGAACCCCTTCCAAAACAATGTGTAAGGACAGGTTTTTCAACATGAAAACAAAAGACAAATCTAAATTAGGGCTCTTATGCTTTAAATTTTCAGCGCTCTAAATTTGAGGAATTGATATAATCCAGTTTATAATTTTGCCCATTGTATAAATTTGTCCATTGTATAAACGCTACATTTATAATTACTATCTACTTATACCTATGAAGTACTTAATAAAAAATAAAGGATGGTCCTTCAAAGTGGGAAATTCACACATTTTTCTTATGTTTTCTTGGTGGATTAGTAAATTATTCTTCATGGGTGGTCACTGATTTACAGGCTTGCATGTTGGGAACTGCTGTTTAAAATATCACCACCTTTATTTTTTCACTCAAAAAAAATTTTAATAGGCAAAACTGTCACGTGGTATAAAGTTCAAAAGGCAGTTATGTAAGTAAAATGCACCCTGACTGCTTCCCATATCACCAGAAAACCTATGAAAGAGAGGTACAACCATTTCTTGTAACTATCTTTTGGTGCACGCTTTCAGAGGTTTTTCTATTTATAGCAAAGATAATACAAACATGGAGTTTTTAACTATAAATGACAGCTTCCTACACAAATGCAGCTGCACATTACTTTTACCAATTGATGCGATAATATATCATGGAGGTCTTCCAGCACCAGTAGATAAAAGTGCCTATTTATTTCTTTATAATAGCTGTGGCGTATTCTTGATTTGAATGTATTTCATTTAGTCAGTTCATATGGATGGGCTTTTGGCATTCTAATCTGCTGATACAGTGTTTTAATGAACAGTCTTAAAGTTTTTATTTCTCATACATGTAAGTAATATGTAGGGTAAATTCCTGGGAATGGAATTTCTGAGCTATAGGGTATAAACATTTGAATGGTGTATATTACCAAACTGACCCTCAGTGGTTGGTCCAATTTATTTTCCCACCAGAGAGATGTAAAAGTAAGAGCGGCATCCAATGCTGAAGTGTCTTCTGGATCAGCGGTCCTATCAGCAATTAAGGAAGGATCAGCTTGTTTCAATGACAACCTAGAAATACCCGCTGACCTGCATCCTCAGAAACAGCAGTTGCCATGCCTGGAGTCAAAAAAGAATCTGAATCTTATCAAAGAGCCAGGCCCACCAAAATTTCAGCTGGAGAATTCTAGAGGTGACAGCTCTCCACCAACTGCTCTAGTCCCTGATTTCTGAGGGTGGAACTCGGATGACTGACAGTCCTTTTAAAGAGGCTGATCCCCCTGCCTTAGCAAGTATCACTTTGGCTGCAACCCTTTTGATTGGAACAAAGGAAAATTGAATCCTGGCACTGCGCTGAATGGCCAATTAATCATAACATTTTATAAGATGGATGGTTATGCCGGCGTATAACAGTTAACACATGGAAAGACACAGGAAAGAGGAGGGGCATGATGTTCTAATTCATAAACATGAATGAATGGCATTTATTAAAGTTGCATATTCTGCTATAAAAACTGAACACCAAGGCCAGGATCACAATGATTTTGTACCTGTTTCTCAATCTGGTAATATTTTATTATAAAAGTTTCAGTGATTCTGGGAAATACTGATGCATCTCCCCTCTGCCCAGTCCTACTCCAGTGATGAACCAAAGCCTGGTACTTAAGATCCTTTGTGACTTCTCAAGGACTGGGCCAAAACCTGATGCACTTTGGAAAGCCTAGGCAGCTTTTCCTCATCTCTCACCTCTACGTCTGTGTTTTCTTCATTTTGGCTTTTTGTTTAAATATCTCATTGCAAAGTATGGTTACCATCAACTCCAGATTTCAGTTTCAATCACCCAGTATGTGATAAAACTAAACTAAAACAAGAAAGGGCCTGACACATTCCTACTTTTGTGCCGGTGACAAGTCTGTTCAATACTTATACTTTATTTTGTACTTCGGTGTATAATTGTTAGCTTTCTCAACAATAAGCAAACAGGAAAAAATAATGCACTGACGAGATGAGCGCTCTTTGAAAAGTGAGTTCATGGTTGTTCCCTCAGCTGGGAAAGCGGATGCTTTCCAAGAGCGGGATACAGAACCCGAGGTGGAAAAGCCAAGATGCAGCACTAATGGCGCGGAGGCCAGGTGCAGGGGCAAAGTGTCAGGGCCGGGCCTTTCCCGGGCAGGCCTGGGATGTCCGGGACAGCCCTCCAGAGGGGGTCAGTTGGGTGCGCAGTGTCCTCGGGGTTCAGCCCACCCACGCAGCGAGCCAGGCCCAAGGCGAGCCTGTCGGTAAGCGGATCCCGGTCCAACCCGCAGCCAGAAGGTCCGAGGCGCAGGTTCGCAGGCATTGGGCGGCGCCGCAGAGGTCTGGGGGGGGCGGGGCTTGGGGAGCCGCTGTGCATTCTGGGCTGGGTCTACGGGCGTCTGCGCGGGAACTAGGGGCCGGGAGGGTGTCTCCGCAAGCAGCTCCTGCGGGTCGGAGGAGAGGCGGGGAGCAGTTCCGAGACCGTAGAGGAGCCGGGTGGAGTAGGCTGCGCAGGAGTGTCCAAGGTTAGGGGGAGGCTGGAGAGTAGGAATAGACGAGGTGAGGGCCTGCGCTTCCGAGCCCAGGCTCAGTTCTGCGGTCGCCGCGTCCACGCCCCTCCCGCCGTGAGAGCGGCTCCGGGCTGTTCCGGGTCCTGTAGATTCTGGATTCTTCGGCCTTGGAAGACCCTGCGGTAAGCTGGGACCTCATCCCGAGGCCGGCAACTCCTGGGTCTCATTTCTTGGCTTTTCCAGGACATTGTAGGAAGTGCTTAGTAAACTTTAGGGCTTGCGTGGACCTCGGGAGGAATAGTGGTTTGGAACCAGTGGAAAGGTCCCTGCCTAAGGCAGTAGTTCTCGGAACCCACAAGTCCTGGCTGTGCCGAACAGATTGGATGTAAGGGTGAAGGCAGTGGCGGTTCTGCAGGTGGTAGGAAGGCATCAGAGATGGATTGCTTCCGGATCAAGGACTCTGCCCGAACTTCTGGGCTGAGGTTGGGGCTGGAAGAGGGAACTGATCTCAGAACTCTTGGGGGACCTTGGTTATTTTTGATCCTTTACTTGCAGAGCAGGGGTTGGATCAAGTAATTGCATCCAGGGTATGGGGAAAATGAAGAAATCATGGAGAATTTGCCCCAGGAGAGGCAAGGTACCTGGGATCTAGGGTGGGCAACAGTCTGTGCTGTGTGAATCAGAGAGGAGGAAACGCCACAATGAGAAGTCTGATAGGTGAGAAAGGACCAAAAGTCCCCCATTCTATCACAGCAAGGCCCAGAGCTGCTAATCTGGATTCTTCCATGCTGACCTAGTCTTTCAGCTCCTTTCTCCTTCCCCCCCAGTCTTATCATTTCAGCATTCTGCCTAGCTCTGTGAAGAGAAAGACCAGCCAAATTCCACGTGAGTAAAAGTTTCCTCTCCTAAAACTTGATATTTTTTATCAGAGGAAATAGACACAGTCTCATCTCTTCCTTGGGAAGGAGGTGGAGAGCCACATTTGTTGAATGCTAATATGTGTACTGTTTTATCCCTCAGTTGTTGGGGTGGCTTAGTTTGTTGGATCGTCTAATTTTAACGATGTGTTAGTTGCCTCAGGAAAACTAAAGACTTGCCCAAGGAGTACTCATAGAGCAACTAGTGTGCTACTGTTAATAACTAGAAAACTAGTGAAAAGTCGGTTCAGAACTCAGGTCTGTAGTACGCTGGTGTTTCCCAAACATCTCATTCAATCACAATTTAATAATTTTTGCTCTTATGTATTACTATGTTGTGCTTTTATTTCATTTTCTCACATTTATTTAAAAAGGAAGCATTCTCAGAAACACTGAAATTATGTATGTGATGGACATGCTAACAGCTTTATATTTGTTTCAAGATATTACTAAAAATGTTGGTCCATGTACCATGTAAAACTCATTTTGGATCATAAAGATACACAGTGCAGTTTGGGATAATGGATGTGTCATGCTCTAGCCTGGATTTTGTCTGCACAGGAAAGTCCAGACAACGCATCTGAATAAAAATTGTCCATCCCTGGTATATTATTTTCTTCTTTGAGATGACTTTCCCCAGGGAATGCCATACTTTATTTTTCTCTATAAGACATTTCATTTACCTGATTAGGGCTGCTATATTCTTGATATTATGTATAAAACAACTAGAAAGTTCATATCTTGTAAGAGTTTACAAGAGTTGATGCATACATGTGAGATAATCTAAATCAGTATTGTTAAATAGAACTTTCTCTGATGAGGGAAACGTTCTGTATCTGTCCCTTACTAGGTGCCTACTAGCTACATGTAGCTACTGAGCACTTGAAATGTGGCTAATGCAACTGAGAAAAAGAATTTTAAATTTTATTTAATTTTAATTAATTTAGCCATATGTGGCTAGTGAGTATATTTGGACAGCTCAGTTCTAGATATTTGAAATAAAATAGTTTCAGAATCAACTGACTTGTATTTAGAGTCCTCCCCCCAAAAAGCAAAAGTATACATGTTAATTACCATTTAGCCTTAGTTTGTTGGTGTAGGCGAAAGATTTTCCAATGTTCAAGGATTTTAAAGTTCAAATAAAATTACTCACTTTGAAACTGTCATCATTCATGGTACATTTACAATTTAAGACCCTTGTGCAAAAGGACAGTTCTGTGTTTTATTGCCACTGAAATATCCTACAAAACAGTACTGAGGAAAAGTCTTAGCACTATATTATTTTGTTGATTGAAAATAACTTTTCTTCTAGCTGTCTATATTTTCTTTCATGAGTGATGTTTAACATTTAAAAATTAGTTAAGTATAACCATAACTTAGGTGAATATTCTCAAAGCATTAGTTTTAAGCTTTTAAACATGGGAGTTCTTACATTCAGCTTATGCACTGCTTATTAGAATAGCAAGAAGAAAACTTGGCTTATGGTTAACCTCAACCAACTTAAGTCATGTGTCAAATTATTTATAAAGATCTATATTCTCTTAAAACAATAGATAATATTCAGTTGAATTTTGAAGCCGAATGGCAAGGCTCAAATTTTTTTAAGATTATTTATGCATACAAGAACAGGGGTACAGGTCAGGTGCAGGGAGGGTGTGAGAGTATGAGTCCGGATGGAGAGCAAAACAGGTGGATAGACTGAAACATAGTGCTGGGGAGCAGCAGGCGAGATAGGAGAGGTCTCCTGTACCATGTGGGTCACCTCCTTGACAGGGAATTGAACTGCTACAGTGGCTTTTGATAGCTTCATAGTACTGCGACTTAACCTGTTGTGCCACCAGGGAGGCCCCAAGGCTCAAATTTTTTAAATCTGAAGAAATTGAGGTCAAGGAAGGTGACATACTTAAAACTGGACATAGTGTATCAGTGCCAGATCCAGGAATAAAACTATTTTCTACTTTGAAAATTTTACCCAGTGTTTACAGAAGTTATTATATAATGTACACTATACTACACTGCTGTAACATTACTAACGTAATAAATAAGCTTCTTTAAAGAATGCATATAGTTAGTCATAATTCTTACCTCATTGGAATTTGAAAGTGCTTTTGGGAAGTATTTTATTTGGATACTGTATTTCTTTAACATGATATGCAGAGCTCTTTCCCAACCCAGATCTGTGCTATGACTGAGACTAGGGAAGAAGAATCAATGTCAGCAGAGGCCTCAGGGTTCTCAGACTTGAGTGATTCAGAAATTCTAGACTTTCTAGACCTGGAAGACACCCAAGAATCAAGTTCTTTACTTAGCAAACCTGGCCCTTCTTCTGAACTCCCTGGGAAGGATGACAAGTTCACAGACTTATCAAAGAGGAAAAAAGAACTGGGTATCTCATCACCCATGGAGCAGTTCCACCTTAAATACTTGTATGTCACTGATCTATCTACTCAGGATTGGTGTGAACAGCAAATGGCATATAAGAAGGAACTTCCTGGTTTCTTGGCACCCGAGAGTGCCACTGTCTTAAACACTGGTGCCAGCATCCACCTAGCTAGAGAACTAGAGATTCATGATCTTGTGACTGTCTCCACCACCAGTAAAGAAGATTCTTGGGCAGTTAAGTTTCTGAACATATTATCAATGATTCCTACCCTGCAGTCAGAAGGACGCATCAGAGAGTTCCCAGTGTTTGGAGAAGTTGAGGGTGTGCTTCTCGTTGGAGTGATTGATGAGCTGCACTATACAGACAAGGGGGAACTGGAACTGGCTGAACTCAAGACACGGAGGCGCCCTGTACTCCCTGTGGAAGCCCAGAAAAAAAAAGATTGTTTTCAGGTCAGCCTATACAAATACATCTTTGATGCCATGGTACAAGGGAAAGTGACCGCTACCAGCCTAGTCCACCATGTAAAACTGCGTCCAGAAAAACCACTGGGGCCTTCGGTGCTGAGACATGCCAAGCAGGGAGGCTTTTCTGTGAAGTCCTTGGGTGACCTCATGGAGCTGGTCTTCTTGTCCCTAACATTGTCTGACCTCCCAGTTATCGATAACCTAAAGATTGAGTATATCCACCAAGAGACTGCCACTCTGCTGGGTACAGAGCTTGTGGCCTTTGATGAGAAGGAGGTGAGAAGCAAGGTGCAGCACTATATGGCCTACTGGATGGGCCACCGAGAACCTCAAGGGGTTGACGTGGAAGAGGCTTGGAAGTGCCAAACATGTAGCTATGCAGATATCTGTGAGTGGAAGAAGGGTGGCTGGGTGCTCTACTCCATGCTAGCGCCTCAAGCCAAAAAAGCCAAATGAGCAGAAGGTATGCCTTCAGAGATTTGGATCTTCCTAATATACTCAGCCGTTAAAGAGGACCAATTCTGAACTTGGCTTTTGTTCACAGTGTTCTTATTTTAGTTTATTTCATATTTACTCACCTAACCACACAAATCCAGGACCAAGAGTCAGGGATAAGGGGGAAGATCTGGGATTCTTCTGTCTCTGGAACTTCACCATCAGTTGCCAAGAACAGATGATCATCTTGACTGGAGAAAAGGTATCCTTCAATAACCATTGTTTTCCTAAGAAGATTCTTCAGTTTCTGAGAAGTCTGTCCTATTTTTTCTCAATCAAGTCTTCGTTTTATATAATTATACAAAATGAAATGCTTCCCAGGTCATTTGAACTGATACCTTTTTTAATGATTTTATACCTTCGAAGACACCCACTATAAAAAGTTACATGTTATTCCAAGCTTTTAAGTATATACATAAACATATTTCTAAAGCAGAATTGGTGGAATGAGTGACGAAGAATTTAAACGTGATAAATGTGTACAAAGAAATAAAGGAAAATAAAATAGCAACAGAAAGTCATAAAACATGGAAATAATAGCTATGAAAATACAATATACAAAATATGACATTTATACATGGTGTAATCCTGTAATACCAATTCCTACACAAATACAACAGGGAAATTCTTATACAACAGGCAATATACAACAGCTCTTTCATAATATCAAAACCTAAACCGAGAAACTAGGTGCCCATCATCAGAAGAGGCATGATGTGGTACATAGCAGCCAGAACAGATGAGCTACCGGGACATGCAACAATGTGGGTAAATCTTACTTGTTCAGTAAGTGAACAAGTAATAGCAATAGGTTACATATAGTATAATACCCTTTTTATAAAGTCAAAAATAACATTAAGAAGAATGTAAAGGTACTAGAGAATCTTGGTGCATCTTAGAAGGCAGTAGAGTCCTTACCTGCAAATATCAACAAAGAGAAAGAATGGCATCAACATCACCCCGCACACCTTTCAGCAACAGAAAAGTCTATTTTTACTGTGTGTAATATAATAATAATAATTTACAAGGCAGTAAAAACAGACTTGTTTAACCTGATCTCTATGTACTTGGGTTATTTTCTGTCTTTTTCTACTACAAACATTGTATATACACAGTCGAAACTAAACATTGCTCTCACAAACACACCTACTAAATCTGAACCCCAGGATAACCATTTATAGGAAATCAATAAGGCTCTTCAATATAGGAAAATATTAAGATATAAAACAAATGTGTGTGTTGGAGTATATATGATTGGACACAAATCCTCTGTAACATGCTTGTATCAGTCAAGTTTTATAGTGGGTATATTTTCATATATTAACAGCTAATAATTGTTTCCCTGTATGTGTGTAATATAATTCATCATTTAATTAACTCTTCTCTGTTAATCATACTTAACAGATTAGATACAGAGACACAGAATGTATATAGCCTAGATAGATAGATATTCTAAATATTTTTTTATTTTCCTTAGGCCTAGAAATTTTGGGATATAAGATGTTCACATTTAGAATACATCTTGATCCAGATTACCTTGAAGAAATGTACCTTTTAGACTCCATGATTCCCCCAAAGCAAGAATCTTTCATATCCTATACTTGTCATAGTATTGGATAACGTAACTCATCATTTTTCAGAAAATGGTATATAAAAGTATGTTCTGGGCCTCCCCTGGTGGCGCAGTGGGTTAAGCAGCGCACTGTGAAGCAAACCGCAGCCACTTGCAGCATGAGTTCGATCCCTGCTGCCGGCCAGGGAGG
>JAGFMF010012100.1:4313626-4338627 GCA_019455555.1 Galemys pyrenaicus | reverse complement strand
TCTCCTGCTGTGCCCGCTGCTCCCCTCAGCAGTGTACTTCTGTTATCTGCCTGTTCTGCTCCCCGCTCTCTGTGGTGAATCCTCTCGCCCCCTGACACCCCTGGTCTGTGCCCCAGTGCTTGTATGCATAAATAAATCTTTAAAAAAAATAAATAAATAAAAGTATGTTCTTCCACACCTTGATGATCTAGTATTATAATTCTGAAATTACCCCAATGTGATGAATAATATATTAAGTTTAGTATTAATTTGCATTATTTAGATTACCCTGGAAAGATGAATATCCTTTATTTATTGGTAATTTTTATTTATGAATTCAAAAAAGCACTCAAATACTGACCTCAGTGTCCATCTTAAACTAAAAAAGGAAATATCCAAAGGAAACATTAAAAATGAAATATCATAGCTGAAACAATGAGAAGACAGATAAAGAAAAATTGGTATCAAAAGCTGATTCTTAGAGATCAATAAAATTGAAACGTTGTAGTTAGACCACTCAGAAAAAAAGTTCAGGCCCATGACCAGTACCAGGAATGAGAGAGGTGATATCACTACAATTATAAGGAAATAGGACCGATTATGCCAATGCATTTGATAACTTAGATGAAGTTAGACAAATTCCTTGAAAGATACAAATCACCAAAGCTTACTCAAAAGCAATCTAAGTAGTATATCTAATAAGTTGGCTAAAGACCTTTCCTCAAAAAAACTCCAGTCCCAGATGACTTCTTGACTGAACTCTTTAAGGAAGAAGTAAAACCAAAGGCTCACAAACTTCCAGAAAAAGAAAAAGGGGGAAACTTCTCTACACATTGTATAATGATGAGGCTTTGACTCCCAGACCAGATACTACACACAAAACCATAGACGAGTATACCCCATGAAGATGGATGCAAAATATATTTAATTTTAGTAAATACATTCCAATAATATGTAAAAAGCAGTATGCCAACCCCAAGTGAAATTTACCCAAAGAATGCAAGATTAGCTTAACATTTTTAAAATCTGCATAATTCACAATATTAATGTGCCAAAAGTGAAAAATCTGGGCCTCTGGTGGTACAAGTGGTTGAACTCCACACTGTGGGGCTTCAGCAGCCACTGCAGCATGAGTTTGATCCCCTCCCTGGCCAGAGATTAAACCCGTGCTGCAGTGGCTGCAGATGCTTCATAGTGCGGTGCTTAACCCCTTGTGCCAACAGGGAGGCCCAGAATAAAATATAATCTTAAAAAAAATCATATAGTTCTATGATGAAAAATTTTGATATAACACACCACCCATTCTTCATAAAAACTACTGGAAAATTAAAAGGGAACTTAACCCAACTTCATGAAGTGCATCTATAAAAAAACCTAACAGTCAACTTCACACTTAATGGTGAAAGACAGTATTTTCCCTCCAAGTTCATCAAAAGGGCAATTGCATTGCCTGTTACCACTTTTATTCATTGTAGTGGTGAATACAGTTAGTACATTGGGTCAAGGAAGACATACAAGGCATCCAGATTGGGAAGGAGAAACCTTTATTTGCACATACAGTCATCTGTAGGAAATCCTGTGGAAACCCTTTAAAAGGTAAACAAAATATTTTTTTTCTGTACGTTCACAAGATCAGAAACTTAAATACTAAAAATGTGAAGTGCAAATAAATATGACCAAAAATGCAAGAATTGTACACTAAAAGCTAAAACATTGCTGAGAAAGCTTACCTCTTCTTAGCAGACCCAAATAAATGAGATACGCCATGCTCATGGACTACAATATGTGATAATGTTAAGATGTCTGCTTCTCCAAATTGACCATGGTATCACTTCTTTTTTTTTTTTTTTTTGAAAGATTTATTTATGCATACAAGAGCTAGGGGTACAGGCCAGAATCGCGAGAGGTGAGAGGATTCACCAGACAAAAGTGGGATGCAGAACAGGCAGATTGACTGAAACACACTGCTGCTGAGGGCAGCAGCAGGCGAGGCAGGAGAAGTCTGCAACGCCCTGTGGGGCCCCTCCGTGGCCAGTGGCAGGGATTGAACTCATGGTGCAGTGGCTGCGGTTTGCTTCATAGTGCATTGACTTAACCCACTGCGCCACCAGGGAGGCCCGGTATCACTTCTACTGTATCACTTAAATAACAATATAAACCTATTGTAATTTCTTCCAAATATTAAAAAGAATTCTGGACCCAAAATCCACATGCAATGACAGACTTTTGCTATCTTTAAAAAGCAAAACTTAAAAAATCTGTATTTGCTTTCTCCACTTCCTCCCCTATTTCAAGCCACTCTTACCAGACTTCCACACTAGACAAAAATGCACGTTTCAACAACTTCCACGTTGCTGAATACAATGGTCAAGTCTTAAGTTCTCATCTTACTTGACCTATCGACAGTATTTAACACAGTGGATCACTTCACTTCCATCTTCTGGAAACTATCTGTTAGGGGGGAAAGACCCTCCTGAATGAATTACACAAATAGGTTATAGACTTCGACCCCCATTCCAGACCTACAAAATCCAAAAACTACAAATCTCATAAGGTCATTATCGAGAAGCAGATAACTGGGACCTGAGGGTGGAGTTAAGCAGCCAGGCTGAGTATAAAAGCAGACATGTGGGCCTTGGGGGTCTCTCTTTTTCCCTTGGGAGTCAGCTCTCAGCGCACTGTTGGGTTCCAGCTCCAAGGAACTGGATAAGACATTTACGGATCTGTATCCCTCTCTTCTTGTGTTACTCACTACGGTATTTCCCCGTCTCTTGTAAATAAAACCCTTTATCAACCTTTGTTGTATGTGCCTGTAGTTGGGGCATTATAAGTGCCTTTCAAGCACGCGGGTGAGGACCCAGTCAGGCAAACCCATTTTATATTAGGGTTACCCTGTGACATATCTACTCTTGATTTTGACCATCCAAGGTCTCCTACTTTGCCATATCCTCACAGATTATTCCTTCTCAGTCTTCCTTGTTCCTCTCTAAAAGAAATCCCACTATTCTCTTAGCATTAAAGTTTAGGTTTTCCAGCATCAAAAATCCTGATGTCCATCTTTTTAAACGAAAATGATACATATACTACCCTTCTCAAGATGAACACGGATCTCACGGTCGCCCCACGGATACCAATGCTGGACTCTAAAAGAGACAGCGCCGTTGACGTGTTCCGGAAACAAGCTCTACAGGCCTTGTGGGAAATGTAGTCTCTGATAAATTGCCTTCACCGCGGGGCAGCCTGGGAATTCTGGGTGGGCAGTTACTTCCGCACACGCGCAGTCGGTCTCTAGCCTGTATACTGTAATCTTCCAGCGTGCGCCTCGAGAAGTGTGGGCGGGGGCTACCCCCAGAGTTTGTGGATGGCTCTGTAACCTGATCTTCGGTTTAGAGTCAGACTAGGAGCGTGGCAGTGAAAGGGTGGCAGGTATGACTCTCTGGGATCTTGGGGACGAAAGGGAAGGACAGCGAGAAAGATAGGTACCAGTTTGCTGATTTATCCAACCGAAGATAAAAACTTCACAGCCCCCACGTGCGATGGCTTTGTGTTTGGGTGCTAGGCCCTTTCCAACTCTGGAGTCTAGCGAAAGTAGTAGCTGGACTTCTGCTGCCACTCTGGGTTCCCAGATATCCGTGAGGCTGGGGGCAGGCTCAGTTTACATACACGTCACTGTGTGGGAGTGTGTGCATCCAGCTCTACTGTTACTGGTTCAAGAGCACCGTTGCCCAGACCAGAGTCTACAACAGGGAATTTTAAGCCTTTTCAAGCATTTCAGAGAAACTGCTTTGCATTCTCGGTATTTTGACAGTCATCTAAATAAGTATTTTTTCTGTTTTGCACTTGAATTAACTGAAGCTGACAGAGATGAAGTTAGTTTCTTAGACACACAGCTTAGTAAGTGGAAGAGCTGAAATTCAAAGCTAGATGAGTTGTCTTCAGATTTTATTTGCAAGATAGCACCTTACAAAAAGAGGGGGGAAAGTTGGAGTTCTTCTCTTTTTAAAAATATTTGAGCTCAAATTAAATCCTGAGTTTTGTGATTTTTTTTTTTAAGGTTTTCTGTGAGTCTGCAGATCTTACCAGTGAAAACTGTAAATAAAGCTGTGAATCTCTCTTTCCAGCAACCCAGCAGTGCTGGTTATAATTCAAAAAGCCCAAACCTGGCTTATAGGAGATAGTAAATTTCCAAAGAGAGAGACAGATGTGGAGTCTAAACAGAACACTCTATCTTACTTCCCCCCACCCTCCAAAAAAATGTATCTGCATCCTAGGATCCAATATTCTCAAGAAAACCCACTCTAATTTTAGATTTCTTACCTCAGCTTCAGAGCAGATAGCAGAGGATTACAGGAGGGAATGATTTCTAGAGATACTGAGCTTCAGAATCAAGGCTTTTTAAACTCCATTCTTTAATGTAATGATACAAAGATACATTGCTGAGAGAAAAATTAATATTACTGATTCAAAGGTTAACAATTTGTTATACCAGTAGGACAGAAATGTCATCCTTATCTAAATTTGATATAATCATAACAATCATGAGCAGAGGATTGATACTTATAAAAAATAGGACTTTTTTTGACTTATTAGAAGCATTCTCCTACTAAGTGGCATTTTCTGAGTCTGACGTGGGTGCTGCTGTTCTGATACAACAGGGTTTTACTTTGCTGGTTTTTCATGTTTTTCTGCTCTCCATATGTTTATAGACTCTGCAAGAGGTGCAGAAAATGATCGACTTCCAGGTAAGGTATCCATTTGTCCAATCATTTTAATTTCTGAAAGTCCATATAAAAAGAGGTGTGTAGTCAGGGGAAATGTACATTGAATAGATGATGTCCAAAAGGGAATTTTAGAAAGTTGTAAAATTATTGTTAGATAGGGCCTCCCTGGTGGCTCAAGGGGTTGAGTGCCACACTGTGAGGCTTCTGCGACCACTGTGGTGTGAGTTCGATCCCAGGCTAGGGAGGGGACCCACATGGCACAGTAGACCTCTCCTGCCTCTCCCGCTGTTCCCCTCAGCAGTGTATTTTGGTTGATCTGACTCTTCTGCTTCTCCCCACTCTGTTTCTGGTGAATCCTCTCACCCCTGTGCCTCTGGCCTGTACCCCAGCTCTTGTATGCATAAATAAATAAAATCTTTAAAAATATTATTGTTAGATATGTTATGGAGTCTCCATATAGTTGGAACAATAAATGTATGGCCAGTCATATCATAGAAAATGGATAACCAACTAATTAAAGTATTGGCATTGTCCATGAGTATAAAGCAAAATAATTGTCTAGGTAAGTAACTATTTTCCTGGCATAGTTCTTAGAAGAAAATATCTTCTAATGGATTTCCATAGAGATAATGTTAAAAATAATATTAATAGCAACAACCCTGTGATAGATAGAACATCAGAGTTCCTATGACTTTCTTAGAGTGTTCTCTAGGGTAAGCAGAGAACATAGTGCCAACCACAACTGTATAAACTCAGTTTCTAAGCCCAGGTACATAGCCTTTTTTTTTGTTTTTGTTTTTGTTTTTTTTTTTAAAGATTTATTTATTAATGCATACAAGCACTGGGGTACAGGCCAGAGGTGTGGGGGGGTGAGAGGATTCACCACAGACAGCGGGGAGCAGAACAGGTAGATCAACGGAAGTACACTGCTGAGGGGAGCAGCGGGCACAGCAGGAGAAGTCTGCTGCACCTCTCTGGCCGGCGGCAGGGTTTGAACTCGTGCTACAGTGGCTGCGGTCTGCTTCACAGTGCGTTGCTTAACCCACTGCGCCACCAGGGAGGCCCTACATAGCCTTTTTAATGTCCATCTGGATCCACAAGTACATCTTAAGACTTTTTCTAGTGTCTCCAGCTATACTTGAACAGTTTTAAAATCAGCTTGTCAGGGTCCATAAAGGAGGGTGTTAAATATTTTTATTTGATTCCATTAAACTTTAGATTAATTTGGAGAGAATTCATACATTTTCAGTAAGTTTTCCATTTATTAAGTTTTTCTTACAGGTCCTTCATTACAGTTCTATCAGTTTACTATAATTCTTGCACATTTTTATTATGTTTATTCTAACATGTTTTAACTTGCTACTGATAATGGGATGGAGTCTTTTTAATTTCGTTAATGGGAACGTATGAATTTATCTATTTGAATTGATACCAACTTATAGAACTATTATTAAGTCCAAGAGTTCTTTTCATACTCTTCAAACGGTGCTTCAAACAGTTTTTATGTCTATTTATGCCCTTGGCTTGTTGCGGTGACCAGGGCTTTTAAATAACTATGTTTTTAATGTAAATTGCTAGGCAAAAATCTTTTTTGTTGTTCCAATTTTAATAGGAATGCTCCCAGTATTGCACTGTGCCTTTTTAATTTGATTTTGCTTTGTGAAGACTATTTTCATAAGTTGGGAACATTTTTTTCATGTTCTTCCTTTTTATACCTGTCAAAAAAGCATATATTTTATCTTAATATCCCAGATCAGAGAATTTCTATTATATTTCCCAATATTGAGCTATCTTTGCATTTGCTTATCTGGGATAAGCCATTCCCACTCTCTTAACTTTTTAAAGTGCCAGATAGCAAATATTTTAGACCTGAAGACTATAGAACTTCTGTGGGAACAATTTAGCTCTGCCCTTCCAATTGAAAAAACAAGTGGGTGTAACTATGTTCCAGTAACATTTGATTTACAAAAACAGGAGGTCAGTCTTTGGGTTTCGGTTTGCTGACCCTATTCTATTGGTCTTAGCTATTTCTTTGTGATAGATACATAGCCATATGCCTTTCAGTTCAGTGTTTTGACTTGAGTTTAAAATAATTAAAATTTAATTTGATTTTGGCTTTGTGGTTGAGAGGATATATTTTATCACATTTAAAAAAAAAGTCCATTTGTGTGGACATATGTTTTCTACTCTTAGGTACACATCTAGGAGGAATTGTTGGGTGACTCTACTGAACTTTTTGATAAACTGAAAAACTGTTTTCCATACTTGCTGTACCATTTTACAGTCCCACCAGCAATTTATAAGAGTTTCAGTTTCTCCACATCCTTATCAATGCTTGTCGCTGTTTGTCTTTAACTGTAACCATCTTTGTGAAGTGACATCTCATTGTGGTTTTAATTTGCATTTTCCTAATGACTAGTGATGTTGAACTTCTTTTCTACGTGTTGATTGACCTTTGATGTCTTTGGATAAATGTCTGTTCAAATCTATTGCTCATTTTAAAATTAAGCTGTCTTATTGTTGAGTTGTAAGTGTTCTTTTTATATGCTAGATACAAAAACAAATCTCTTATGAGATGTATGATTGGCAAATATTTCCTCCTACTCAGCAGGCTGTGTATTTTCACGTTCTTATGGTTACTTTATTTTTTAAAAAATTTATTTATTTATGCATACAAGCGCTGAGGTACAGGCCACAGGTGTGGGGGGTGAGAGGATTCATCAGAGACAGAGCTGGAAACAGAACAGGCGGTGGACTGAAATACACTGCTGAGGGGAACAGCAGGCGAGGCAGGAGAGGTCTGCTGTACCATGTGGGTCTCCTTCCTGGCTGGGGATTGAACTCACGCTGTTGTGCAGTGGATGCTTCATAGTGTGGCATTCAACCTGCTGCGCCACCAGGGAGGCCCCTTATGGATGCTTTAGAAGCCAAAAATTTTGAATGAATTCAGATTTATCTGCTTTATCTTTTGCCACACTTTTTCTCCAATATAAGAAACCATTGCCTAATCCAAGATCACAGAGACTTAATGCCTTTGGGTTGTTCTAAGAATTTTATAGTTCTAGCTCTTATATTTGGGTCCATTAAACTTAAAATTAATCTATTTTAAATTCATTTTTGTCTATAAGGTGAGGCAGAGGGAATCCAACATCATTTTTTGCATGTGGCTATCCAGTTTTTCCCAGTACCATTTTTTTAAAAGATTGTTCTTTCCATCATTGATTGTCCTGTCTCTAGTTGAAAATATCATAAGGTATATTTCTGAATCAAATGTACAATAGTTAACATCTATGACTCAGTTGAACAGTGAACATGATATTATAATACATGCTTTGATTGCCTGGATTCTGCTGCAAGTCCCCAAACGATGCACTCTTTAGTTTGAAGATGAATGTGCTATTATAGGAATCAGTGGCATTCCAAGACGTGGCAGTGAACTTCACCCCAGAAGAGTGGCAGCTGCTTGACTGTGGCCAGAGGACCTTGTATTGGGATGTGATGCTGGAGAACTTCAGAAACCTCATTTCAGTGGGTAAGGATAGTGGGTGGTAACTTCTCAGTGTAATTCAGAGTGTATCAGTGTGTTTTCCCTTTAAGACTCTGAAAGCTGTGAACTTTATGAAGCATTAAGTTTGGCCTTGAATTCTAGTGGTCAAACTCTTAATTCCCTTTAGGGATCATTTATGCTTCTGCTTCCAAAATTAAGGCAAAAGATCTTTTCTGAAGTCCCATTTGTCATCCTTTATAGGCCCTGAGAGTCAAGGAAGCAGAGCTGAATTGTGAGGTGGTTGTTTTTGGCACTTTTGTCTTCCAGTTCTGTGTTGTTTCCCATAAACAGGGGCTCCAGTTACTAAAACAGAAGTGATCTTGAAAGTGGAACAAGGACAGGAGCCATGGATGGTGGAGGGAGAGAACCTGTGTTGGAACTATCTAGGTGAGTGAGAGAAAACCAGGTAGATGGGAGTGTTTGGAATAGCGTTCACAATTGGTCAATGAAAAACAGACACACACCTCTTAAAAGCCATGTGCACCTTCACAAATGACTGGGTACACATGACATAACATCATTAGAACCCCAGATGATACTTCCACTTTTACTCTCTCCTCACATAGCTGCTCTTGGTGTTTGCTCAGGTCTTGTGTGAAGGGATATCCTGTTCCTCTCTGCTCTGGCGCCTCACACTGACTGCTTCATTTAGGTTCTTGCTTTGTTCTCTTAGTTCCTAAAACCCTCATTCTGCTTTGCACCTCAGCATGATTGTAGATCTCTTCCATACAGCTAGTTCTTACAGTGTAGTCAGATCCAACAGTCACTGTCTTAACCTTGGGCAAATTATACAGACTTCTTTATGAAAAAGGGATAGTATTACTCTTACCTTAGGTTTATTATAAATATAAAATAAATTATTATACATATTATAATGAGTTAATATATGCAAAACCCTTCAAATAGTTGGCAAACACTAACTTTTCAGCATGTTGGCCCACCCCCCAAAACTCCAACTTTTAGTAACATTATGCTCTAATTGTTTTCCTTAAAAAAAACAACAGCACCCAACTCATTCCTTTTTTTGGGTCATATACCCCACCTTGCTCATCTTTAGTTTACTGCTAATGAGTTATTTGCCTTCTGCTACATCTTTCTTCTTCACTTTGTATTGTTGATAAATTTTGGAAGTTCTAACTGTAATTGAGTTGGTTCCTTGCTAATCTATCCTTACCATTTGTTACTGCTTATTCACTTTTTGCTTCTTGCATTCTCTTCCATCTCTAGAACTTCTCTTCACAGAAACTTCATTGCTCTAAAGACTAAACTTACTAGCTTTATGCTTTCACCAGCATCTTTGCCTCCCTCAACTGTCTGTTACAAGAATTTTACCTTACCTAGTCTTACTGTTTTTTTCTTAGTAACCAGTATTCTTTAAGCTTCCTCTTTATGTTACAGTGAAGTATTATGACTGTTTTACTGTGTCATAGTCACTGTGGTAAGCAGTGTGTTTTAATTCTCTCACGAGTTTCTCCTTAAATACTATTGTGGCTTAATGCCTTTGATTTCAACTGTTAGACTAATTTAAAATAAACTCTTCCCTTGTACAAAGCCCATAAAAGAAGTATGTTTCAAATGATTTAGACACTACTGATTCCCTGGAACCCCAGTTCTAATGGCATAAATCAAATGTATTTTAACTTCTGATACTGTGTCTAGGCTGTTTATGTGACTGTGATGCCAATTCCATTCTATTTTCTGGTTTATCTTAAATGTTCCTGCAAGATTTATCTAAACTAATTCATTTGTCACTCTCAACAAACATAAATATTACTTTAAGAACTATACTATTATATTTAAATGGATTTTACGGTCTTCTGTAATATGCTTCCAGCTTGTTTATCCAGATTTTTTCTTCTTTTTCCTGTGGCATTTGAGCTCTTTAACATCTTCTGTACACAATTTTCTTCTTTGCATCAGTTCTTTTGATTCTGGTATGTTCCACTTAATTACAGCCAATATGCTATTAAATATATTTCCTGAGAAGGATCCAAATAAAGCAAAAACAAAAAACTGTTCCATTTCCATGTAGGTAAATTGCAGTTGAAAAGGCAGAACATAGCCGTATAAAGTATTTTAAAATTTGATGAGCATGGAACATTTAATGTACAATAACATTTTAGTTTTGTTCTAGTTAATAGTCAAAATGAATGGTTTAGGCAACAGCAGTGCCTAGTTTAGAAGTCAGAGAAAATGAAACTTAGAGTTTAAGGTATGCAGTCTTACCTTTTTTTGAGATTTTGAGATCTCCTTCCTAAAGAATATATACATACTAGATAAAATGAGGGGGGTGGGGGGAGGGCAAGTTAAGGTGCAAAAGGAACATGAGCAAAGGACTGTAGTTATATAGAGGCTAGACTCCTTGGAACAGAGGGTACTTGTTGAGGACTAGTGAAGTGCTTGCTTAAGAACCATGAGCGAATTCATCATATCACCCAGTTTTGTTTACCAGGCTGATCATTCTGGATTTTTCACTTGATTGTTACTGGTTGAGGTAGCATATGCTGCCTCCAGTTGGTTGAACTATAGAGGAAAGAAGAAAGAAACCAAATCTCCATACTTAGAATCACTCTATAAAGAAATGTTTACTAGTGGCTCTAGCCCACCACTCAGTGCAGCTTTGTGGGGAAAGATAAGGTATGAAGCAAGAGACTAGGGATGTTGTATTAAAACTCCACATGGAAGAAAACCTCTTCTTCCTAATTTTTTTAATGGAGCAACAAATTTGGAATTTATAAGATTTTAAGGCTAGAATTTAAAAAAAAAAGTGACTTCAGGAGGAAAGCAGCTTTCTGGGGACTAGTTTAGTGTGTAAGAATACTGCCTGTCAAATATGACAACTAGTTGTTACATCAAAACCTAGCCAGAATGAAGGTGAGCAGACAAAACCTGTGCTGTGGCAAAGGATGAACTTCCCTTGAGTGACCTGCTAGACGTTTGTGTTCCTGGACTTATTGGTAAGATGAATCTTAGTTGCAGTTGAGTTGGAGGCCTGTCTACAGATACGTCTCAGCTGTGGTTAAGATAGATGTAGTAGAGGACTGGAAATAAAAGACTGTTACTGAGCAGAATAGACATTTTCCTTAAATGATTAAAAGAAAAAGGGGACATGAATGAGGAAAATGAGGAGGTCCTCTACCAGGGTAATCTAGGAAATAGGTAATGTGGACTCAGATTCTGATCAGCCTTCTTCAAAGCTAGCCTATACTCTGACTCCTGTTCTCCTATCCATTAATCAGACTTCCACAGTGGACTCTCTCCATTCTATGCACTAACCATGCAACCTTTTTGAGCATCCTTTTGACATCCTTCGTATGCTGCTCATTGTGCCTTATGCCTATTTTACTGTCTTTCCACAGGTCACAAGTTAAGCATCTGTTCTCATTGTCATTCATTTGCTCATATTTCCTCTTTAGCATATTTAAAGCTCTGGCTTGGAGCAAATAACAAGATTTGTTTTAGAACAAGACACTAGGTTTGAAATCATACAAGTTTCTTTCTATAATATGTTGATGGAAAAATTAACCAGGAATATTTTATTGTACTTCTTTTTAGAAGCTGACTGCCCACATATTGATGAATCAGAGCAGCACCAGGAAAACAAAGGCAATTTTTTAAATTCAGTTTTGTTCACATTCAATAAAATTCTGACTATGGAGAGACTCCATGGTTATAATATGAACACAATTCTTAATCCTACAAGAAAAAAATCATATATGTGTAAGTCATATGGGAAGACTTTGCAACCTACTTTAGAGGTACTTAATTATCATAGAGATTATACTGGGGAAAATGCTTATAAATGTCATGTGTGTGGGAAAGCCTTCAAAAAGAAGTTTCATTTCATTAGGCATGAAAAAAATCATATGAGAAAAAAACCTTTTGAATGCAGTGACTGTGGGAAAGCCTACAGCAGGAGGGCATACCTTGCAACTCATCAGAAAATTCATAATGGCCAGAGACCCTTTGTGTGCAGTGAATGTGGGAAAGCTTTTATGCATAAAGCACAACTCATGGTCCACCAGAGACTTCACACTGGAGAGAAGCCTTATGAATGCAGTCAGTGCGGGAAGTCATTCACTTGGCACTCCTCCTTCACTCAACACGTGAAATCTCATACACTTGAGAACTCATTTGAATGTAAGGAATGTGGGAAAACCTTCAGGTATAGTTCATCCCTTTATAAACACTCTAGATTTCATACAGGAGAGAAACCCTACCAATGTATTGTGTGTGGCAAAGCCTTTGGCAACACATCTGTGCTTGTTACACATCAAAGAATTCATACAGGAGAGAAACCTCATGGATGTGTGGAATGTGGCAAAGCCTTCATCAAGAAGTCTCATCTCCTTAGACATCAGATAACTCATACAGGAGAAAAGCCCTATGAATGTAACAGATGTGGTAAAGCATTTTCCCAGAAGTCAAACCTTATTGTACATCAGAAAATTCATACATAATAGTCCCTGCATGCTTATGAGAAAGACTTAAATATTAGAGAAATCTTATTAAATAGAAGGTAATTCATGGTGAGGTGAAATCCTACAGTTTACATAAATTTGGAAGAGTAGATGCTTGTAAAGTATAACACCAGTCATATTCTGGATGGGGTAACAAAGTTTTTACAGGAAAGATCACAGAAAATGTTGGATTATAAGTAATAAGACCTTGGAAAGTAAACAAATTAGGCAAGCAATGAGAACTATACCAAGCCTGATTATTAAAATTTTTATAATAAATTATACAATTTTGCAAGTGTGAGTGTGTTTTATCTATACGTTAAATTGTATACATTAAAGTATACATCTATTAGGTTCCTGGAATAAACAGCACCATTTTTTCCTATCAATCCTAGCAACACGCAGTGAGGAAATCTGGTTTAATACATAGTATGAATTTCAGTATTTTAACCATTTGCTGCCACTTTTAATGGGCATGGCAGTCTCCTCTTTAATGATAAAATTTGTTATAATTTCCTTTGTATGTAAATACCAAAAGAAAAAAATTAACAAGGAAACAATGGGGGGGTGAGCAACTATGTTGAGTTGAGGAAAAGAATTATTTCAATTAAAACCTAAATAAAACATTTGCACTTCAGATATTCCTTTCTTTTCCATAGTTGTATCTGTATAAGCTGTAAGCTTAGCTCACTTTGAAGTTAACTGCTGGGGAATCCTCTGTATTTGATTACAGTAAGGTATTCTGATACTTTGCAACTTTCAGGGAGTGAGCTTTTGTGTTTTGATTTATTTTTTTATATTTTGTAAGAAGTTGATACAGGTTAAGTCCCAGGTGCCTGGAATATTCTATATGACAGCATAAGCATTGCTTACATCAAAAAGAGCAAATTTTTCTGCTTAGCAATTTCACTTTGCAATGTGACATTTTTAAGTTCTACATAGTCCCTTAAAATGATAAACTAGTATTTAGCTAAAGATTTTATTGTTGTCCACCATATTCCTTGATAATGTCAAAAAGCCTTGATTGGTGACAAAACAGCTTGACCCTAAATTCAGATAGCAAGCCTTTTCTTGAAGAGTAGTTTCTGAACAAAGATATAGAACTCAAGTTGCTAAATTAAGTCTTGTCTATTAACAGAGATTCTTTGCTTAACCAAACTTTGATCAGGTTCCTGAATTTTCTAGACCCTTCTGTACACATCATTCTAAAATGTTTTAGTAAGGCATCCCTGGTGGTATAAGGGGTTAAGTTACATGGCGCAGCAGACCTCTCCTGTCTCACCTGCTGCTCCCCTCAGCAGTGTATTTCAGTAGATCCACCTGTTCTGCTCCCCACTCTGTCTCTGGTGAATCCTCTCACCCCTCCCCACACACCTCTGGCCTATACCCCAGTTCTTGTATGTATAAATAAATCTTTTTTAAAAATGTTTTAGCAAGAACCCTGCTAACAGTTTAACCAAGCACCCACACCCACTATCTGGTCACCATGGCCTGTCTTTAGCAAGAATCCTGTTAGGTTTATTAGCCAGAATTCCCCTTACCCACAATGTTTCATTTTAATTAATTTTCCATCCATTGATTTACCCTGCTCCTTGGCTATAAATTTCTACTTGCCTTTTCTGTATTCAGAGTTGAGCCCAACCTCTCCCCACACCCACATCACAATTCCATTGCAGTGGTCCCTGTTGATAGTCCTGAATAAAGTCTTCTTTGCCATCTATAACAATGTCATTGAGTATCTTTTAAAGATATCTTCTTTCTATAATATTTTCCATGTTAATTAATTCCATTAAGAGGCTACATGCTAGTTTCACTTTGTAGTCATTCCAGAGTTTCCCTGAACTGCTTTAACTCCCTAGTCTATTTGTGTTCTGTGGTTGAAACAGCCACACACAATTTAAGTGAGAAGTCCCTTGATCCTCCTCCTCCCACCCCATCTCTCAGCTTTTTTTTTTTTTTTAAGATTTATTTATTTATACATAAAAGAGCTGGGGTACAGGCCAGAGTCCAGGGTGGTGAGAGGACTCACCAGAGACAGAGCAGGGAGCAGAACAGGCAGACTGACTGAAACACACTGCTGAGAGGAGCAGCGGGCGAGGCAGGAGAGGTCTGCTGAGCCATGTGGGACCCCTCCCTGGCTGGAGGCAGGGATCGATCTCGTGCTGCAGTGACTGTAGTTTGCTTCACTGTGCGTTGCCACCAGGGAGGCCCCTCAGCTTTTGTCATGCCTTCAGATTTTCTTTTTTTAACTCTACAAAAAACCACAGACACTTTCTATCGCTTTCATTTTATACATAAGTGGTAGATTGGCGTAGTCCCCCACCCTCCCCAAAGAAACTTCATTTTTTTCTCCTTAATTAAATCACATATGCTAATTCTGAAGAATCACGTACAAAAAGTACAATGAAAAGAAGACAAAGTGGAATAGGGAGATCAGAGACTCTCCCACCTGGGAACCTTGATCCCTCAGAAGCGCCTGTGCAGGTGTCCGTGGAGGCGCGGACACTGCGGAGGACCACCAGCGAGACAGACACCTGTCCTTCCCTTCGCGGAGCCGTCAACACCTAAGTGGCCTGACTTCGAAGAGCTCAGCCTGGCCAGACCTGGCTCTTCCGGAGCTCCGCGGTGAGGCGTGAGCTTCTACAAAGTACGGAGGTAGGCCTTCGGCACACCCAACCTAAGACTGCAAAGACTAAAATTTAATTTTTTTTCCTACTCTCCCCATAAATTGATTTTAAAAATTCTTTATTTATGCACACAAACACAGGGATACAGCCCAGAGGCGCGGGGTGTGGGGTGAGAGGACCCACCAGAGACAGAGCGGGGAGCAGAACAGGCAGACTGACTGAAACACACTGCTGAGGGCAGCAGCGGTGAGACAGGAGAGGTCCGCTTCTCCATGTGGGTCCCCTCCCTGACCGGGGATCGAACTCGTGCTGCAGTGGCTGCGGTTTGCTTCATAGTGGGTTGCTCAACTCATTGCGCCACCAGGAAGGGCCCTCCCCATAAACTGAAAGCCAAATCTCGGTGCGCGGCCGGCCGCCGCCTGACTGTCAGGCCGACCAAGGCGGCGCGTTGCGGGGTCTGCTGGGAGTCGCTGGGCCTGGCTCCGCGCAGGCGCAGTGCAGTCACTGCGGCGGGCTTTGTCTCGCGTTCAGGATGTGCGGCAGGTGAGTCTAGGCACCTTTACTGGGCCTTACTGACTCACGTCAAGACTAGAGTTTGGAAAGGTACCCTGGGTAAGCCGGAGGATGAAGGTCAGGGGACCAGAGAGAGGGTGGGATTGAGGGACTTGAAACCCTAAATCTAGGATCCCAGGAGCGATGGTCCCCAAAAAAGGGGTGCCCGAGATTTGACTGTGGAGAGTCGCATCCTTCCAGCTTCCCTAAAGCAGTCACCTCACCCACCTGTGATCAGACCCGAGCGTTCGTGGAATCTGCTACCCGAATCACTTCAGAATCTCTTTCTCCTTCAGACTCCATACTTCGTTTAGCCATATTGTATCCCTCTGCACCAAACCGTGAGCATCCCAGGTTGGGGCCATGATCCTGGGATAGCGGTAGTGAAGCTCAGTGGCATGTCTCCTCTCATACAGCAGTCAGTGTGAGCAGGTTACTTCCATCATTTGGGCCCTCAGGTTTCTCTCGGAGTTTTTGGTCATGGACTTTACAGTACCGAGGTCAGAAGCCCCTAACTTGAGTGTCTCCAGATATGTATTCCAGGAGGTGCTTAATATAACTTTGAGTTTGGCTGTGTTTCCAACTGTGGGGCTCTTGCTGAGGATACAGAGATTTGGGGCCCAGCAGAAGGATGCCAGGCAAGTAAAAGCTATTCCTGAGCCCTTAGGAACAAATCATCTAAGGAATGAAAACTGCAGCTATACGGACAGCTGGAACCACATTGAGGGGATAACGCAGGTGATGTAGGTGATGTGAGAAGTCCAGGAGGAAAGAGCTGCTGGATTGCAGGGGTTACTTAGCAAGACTTGGGTCAAGTGACCACTTTCAGAGAACAAGTAGAGACCATGGAGGTTTTGACGCAGAATAAAGAGGCAACAACTTAGCTGAGGTAGTGAACTATCTGTTGTGTGGAAAAGAGAAAGCATTATAGGGCAGGATGGTGGAAAGAATGGTTCAGATAAGACAGGCGGACCACTTGAGTTGCTAGAGAGTAGTCTTGGTCTCTCATGGCTTCTTTCCTCCATTTTTGCCTCCATAACACCCTGACCTTGTCCACTAGGAAGAAGCAATAACCAGTTCCCAGGAGAGATAAAGTTTTCCTTTGTCCAGAAAATATATACTCTTGAGGATAAAGATTAATTCCTCTTTAGGTATATCTTGTTAACAGCTTATAGCTGAATTTTCTCTCCCTTTGAATAGGATCATCTCTGCCTTTTTTTTTTTTTAAGATTTATTTATTTATGCATACAAGCACTGGGGTACAGGCCAGAGGTGTGGGGTGGGGGGTGAGAGGATTCACCATAGAGAGCGGGGAGCAGAACAGGCAGATCAACAGAAGTACACTGCTGAGGGGAGCAGCGGGCACAGCAGGAGAGGTCTGCCGCGCCATGTGGGTCCCCTCCCTGGCCGGCAGCAGGGATCGAACTCGTGCTGTAGTGGCTGAGGTTTGCTTCGTAGTGCGTTGCTTAACCCACTGCGCCACCAGGGAGGCCCCATCTCTGCCTTTTTAATTGGCAAGTTTAATCTGTTTGAATTTAGTGTATTTCCTACACTATGTGTAGTATGTGATGTATAGACTATTATACATTTTCATTTCATTTGCCCATTTAAATTTTTTTAAAAAGCTTTATTACCTAATCTTTTCATGGCACCACAGGGTTAACTGAAAATGTTAGTCCCAGTTCTTAACCACATCCTGAAAAATGAAGATTTGTGCTTATATATTTATATCAATATTCTACCCCATCCCATAATTCTACCACCTATTGTCGTCTTTTGCTTCAAGTAAGAACCTGTTCTCTCAGATAAACTATGTACAGAAACTACATGAAGTAATGGTTAGTGACTGGGGACAGCTTGGGCACAGAGGCAGGAGGGGAAGGGTGGAGTAAGGTTATATAGGATGTAGTAATGGGGTCCAGCAGAGGTGGTGGAGGACAGTATATAAAAAGGCATTGTCAGGCAGGTGGACTCTGGTGTCCTTATTCTATTAGGACATGGCCTTTGCCTGAGGAGGAAGGCTTCCCAGTGCTTTGCCAGATATTGATGTGAATACAGGAATGTCTCAAAGTTCTTGACCACATGGTTTTTGAAGTCCTTGGATTTTCCTTTCTCAAACCATTTCGCTTCTTTTCATACCGCAGTTGTAAATCCTTTCAAAGTCCCTTTCATATTGAGTCACCTAAGACTCCCATTCTACCATTTCATTTCTTGGCAAGGAATGGCAGCTTGTCAACCTTTTTATCTTACCGATTTTTAAGAGCTCTTTGTATTATTAGGGTTATTGAGCCTTTGCATAAAATATGTATCTATAGCGAGAGATGTAGACATACATATATAGTTGTTAATTTTTTAAATATTTTGAACTATTTCTATGGCTTGAAGCAGACCCTGAACTCTGTTTTATTCTATCTACTTTTATCATTGTTGCCAAGTATACACTTTTGACACAAACACTGGTGAAGATGCTTGCTCACCGAGAAGGAATTTCTGTCCATTGGTGTTTTAGGAACCTGTTACATTCATGGATATGGCCATGGACTTTACCGAGGAGGAGTGGGGGCAACTAGACCATGCACCAAAGGCTTTGTACCAAGAGATGACACTGGAGGCCTATGGCAACCTGGTAGGTGAGAACAGCTACTTTTTGGAGAATTTTGGTTTACTTAGCTGTGGACTCTTAGTGTTTAAGGGTTCTATTTGGAACACAGATCTCCTCTCTCAGAGTTTACATAGGAGAAAAACCATTCAGTGCAACACCCAAAGAATGCCTTCTATTCTAGTATAGACATCAGGTTCATTAGCGTTCACTCATGATAGAAATCCTCTTCAGGACTTTAAAGTGAGTTTAAATTTTTACATCAGATTTCACAATGAAGAAAAACCCTGCAAGTGTGGGCAGCGTAGCAAGAACTTCTGCTACCAGTCTTTCTCCCACAGCTCTCGAGCTCCACAGCTATGCATGCTTTGTTCACACTGTGCCCCCAGCACCTAGGACAGTGCCTGGCATGTGTGGATACCCAGTAACTATTTACTGAGTGAAAATACATGTTGACAAGAACCCCTGTTTGTGAAGTGTTTGTGATAAGGGGGTCAAGATCCACACGTAAAACCGTTTCCCAGACTATATTGTGGGTAAAGATTTCAGTCACATCACAAGTTCGTTTCATCATGAGTTAATCCCTGCAGGAGAGAAATCCTGTTAACAGGACAATGAATATAGTAATGGACTTAATCATAATTAAGTATTAAAATTGTTAAACTGGTGTAGGAAACTTTATTTTTTTTTTAAGATTTATTTATTTATGCATACAAGCACTGGGGCACAGACCAGAGGTGTGGGGGGGGGGTTGAGAGGATTCACCACAGAGAGCGGGGAGCAGAACAGGCAGATAACAGAAGTACACTGCTGAGGGGAGCAGCGGGCACAGCAGGAGAGGTCTGCCGCACCATGTGGGTCCCCCTCCCTGGCCGGCAGCAGGGATCAAACTCATGCTGCAAGTGGCTGCGGTTTGCTCCAGGCAGATAACAGAAGTACACTGCTGAGGGGAGCAGCGGGCACAGCAGGAGAGGTCTGCCGCACCATGTGGGTCCCCCTCCCTGGCCGACAGCAGGGATCGAACTCATGCTGCAAGTGGCTGCGGTTTGCTTCATAGTGCGCTGCTTAACCCACTGCGCCACCAGGGGAGGCCCCTGGTGTAGGAAACTTTAAAACATATCTTCAACACAAGAATCCTCACCCCCAAAGTGTATCCATTGTCAAAAATACTCATATTAAAATGTGTATCTAGTTTTCATTCCTGTGAATGCCTTAAATGAAATTATGTGTCAGGCTCTGGACTGATCACCTCCACAGAGAGTGACCCCCACCAGAATCTGGTAACAGTAGCTAAGTTTCTTTGTTTTATATTTAATTGCAAAGAGTAAAGATTAGAGCATTTTATGAGATATAACCAATGTGTTGTCCAATACCAGTGTCTACAAGGTCTTCCGACTGGCAGTGTCCTTCTAGGCTGCAAACCTCCTGGACTGATTTGAGAGTCTCCTCATTCCTCATGCCCCAGGGCAACTTAGATGCCTCATTCCATGATTGCACAAATCAGATGAGGCATCTTCAGGCCCAGTGTCTATAGAAGAGACACTGTTTAAAGGAAGGAACAGAGCCAGGGCCAATGAAAGGGGGTTGGAGGAAGGAAAGGAAAGCAGGTCTGTCTCCTGTCTCGTCCACTGCTCCCCTTAGCAGTGTATTTCAGTCCATCTGCCTGTTCTGCTCCCCACTCTGTCTCTGGTGAATCCTCTCACCTCCCGTGACTCTGGCCTGTACGCCAGCTCTTGTATGCATAAATAAGTAAATTCTTTTAAAAAAGAAAAGAAAAAGAAAGCAAAGCAGGTCTGAAAGGAATGGTTAGAAGGAGAAGAACAGTGTCTGGGAAGTAGGTTGTGGGATCGGGGGGTAGGCTTCTTTGGCAAGCATATTGACCCCCAGGTCTGTGCTACTAGAGAGTGGTCTGTAGCAGAGACGGACCTCATTAGCATCAGGCAGAGAAGCTGCTGTGAAGGGCCTGGGAAGACAACTCTATGCGTCATTGCTTCCCCAAGTGACCCAAAGCAGGTGGGTTTTTACCCTTCTGGTGGAAGGAAGGATCACATGTGAAGGAATAGTGAGGCTAATCTTCCTCAGGAAGTGTAACATGTGTTGCGTTGTGGAACACCACACTGATAGAGAAACAGGCAGGAGTTGTGGAGAAGGCTGCACAATGCAGGATGCTGCTGAACAAGCAGAGTCCTGGTCTTTTTACTGCAAGAATAATCATAGAGCATCAGTTCCTTGGGGTAGGAGGACAAAGAAAAAAGAATGGGTGGAAGTAAAGAATGTGTCTTTGTCATTTAGGGCTTTGGGGGGGATGTGAGCCTGCTAACCAGATAATTTTTATTCCCTTGATGATCAAGTGTTGTATTCAAAACCACACCCTTGGATCCCAGGCCATTGTTCTAATCTTATCAGTAAAGCATTGCACTGATCAGTTTCTGGGGTCCTTTGTCATACATCAGTCCTCAACCCCCTGCACATTCCTGGTCACACCTCTTGATGCATACCCTTTCCAGGGTGATTGAGCTTTGTGCCCTTATTTGACTTGATAAAGTTTGGTTCCTGTGACTGACTGACCAATTTCCTGAAGGGCAGTTCTGACCTTGAGGGAATACAGAACTGCAGTTAACAGTAATGGTGGCCAAACAGGCCACTTAAGTCTAGCAGACCCACAAACATGGTCATAGGACAGAGGTTGGGGGCCTGGTAATGAGGAGGGGATACCTGGGCCAGTGAAAGTTAGGAAGAGGCCAGTGACCTATTTCCTCACTAAATCTGTGTAGGGAAGAAGGTGTCAACATTTCCACTAAATCCTTCACCTAAGGCTAGTGTGCTCTACCATGTCCCCACTGTTTCATGGGGAAAGGATAGCCATGATTAGAAAGGCTTTGGGCTCTTTAAGACTGCCTGAGCTGGCAGGGACCAGGGGCCACTGGCTCAAGGGGACAATAATGGCAAAAGGCACAGGGAGGCACTCACATATCACTGAGCGAAGGTTTCATAAAATTAGGTTTCCTTAGTTTCTCTTCCTTCTTCCTCTCATTTACCTCTTTCTCTTCCCTCGTTATTTTCTGGTTTTAGATCTAAAGCATTTTAAGTAAAAGATATTTCAGACATACAGAGATGTTCAGAAAATATAGCAACTATGTTCTCACCTCTGAAATGTTAAAAATTATACCATCTTAGCTTCAGATCATGTTTTGTTAATGAAAAAATACCATATGACTAACGCTTCATGCTTTGTTTTTTCTGTTACTTTTACTGAGCGGTAACCATGATGCTGAAGTTACTGAGTAATATTCCCGGTAGGGAATATACAGGTTTTTTATTACTTATATATCTATGGTATTTTAAATTTTTATATAGATTACATCATATTGTATGTTATCTTTTTGTAAACTTGGTTTTATTCACTGAACATTCCTTTTTTTGAGATTTTTTTTTTTAATGCTGGTGTTTTAGAACTAATCGATGGGTTTTAACTTTGGTCATATTCTAATCTTTCAATACATTATTTGTATATCCCTGTGCCAGTAACACATTTTCAAATACCATAGCTCTATAAAAATTGTCCTGGTTATTTAAAGCTCTTTATTTTTTCATATGTTATAGGACCAGCTTGTCTAAATCTTTGAAAAATCTGTTAGATTGGAGTTAGCTTTTCTTTTTTTCACTCCTTTCATTCCTTCTGTTGGATTGTGTTTTCTTTCCCTATAAAATTTAGTAGATAAATTTTATCTTTTTTGTATTATGTCAAGAAAGTCTGTATTATGCTCCCACTAACAGTATAGACTAGGACATGTTAACTCTGCTCCTTCTCCCATGTTACATGTGATTGTATATATATATTTTTAAACAACACACATTTATTATCTTACAATTCCTAGAAGGTTCAAAACAACTCATCTGGCAAAATTTTAAAGGTTTTTTTTTAAAAGATTTATTTATTTATGCATACAAGCACTGGCCAGAGGTGGGGGTAGGGGTGGCGGGGAGGATTCACCAGAGACAGAGTGGGGAAAGAACAGGCAGATTAACTGAAATACACTGCTGAGGGGAGCAGCAGGTGAGACAGGAGAGGTCTGCTGCACCATGTGGGTCCCCTCCCTGGCAGGAGGCTGGGATCCAAGTCGTGCTGCAGTGGCTGCAGTCTGCTTCATAGTGTGTTGCTTAACCCATTACACCACTAGGGAGGCCTCTTTAAAGGTTTTTTTAAGAAAGATTTATTCTTACAAGAACTGGGGTACAGGCCAGAGATGTGGGGGGGGGGGCGGTGGGAAGATTCATCAGAGACCGAGTGGGGAATAGAACAGGCAGATTGATTGAGGTGTACTGCTGAAGGGACCAGCTGGGGAAACAGGAGAGGTCTGCTGCACCAAATGGGTCACTTCCCTGCCTGGGGATCAAACTCATGCTGCAGTGGCGGTGGATGCTTCCTAGTGCAGTGCTTAACCCCTTGTGCCACTGGGGAGGCCCCTCATCTGGCAAAATTAAGGTGTCAGACAAGCTGCATTCCTTCTAGAGGCTTCCAGGGAGAACTGACTAACTTTTCCTGGTTTTGAGGCCTCTGGCTTTCCTTAGCTTATGGCCCATGTATGGTTTTAATTTTTAAAATGTTTTTAACACACTCCCAGATCTGCCCACTATTATCATCATTCTTCATTATACCCTCCACTCAAGACAGAAAGAATACCAATATGTTAAATGTGGTAAGAATTTTTCTTAGCACAGAACTTGGATTTCATCAGAGTCCAAAAGGGAGAGAGACCTTTATAGATGCAAAAAATGTAGTAAGCGCTCCTTAACTTCAGGCTTCAGAACTTCACATCCAAAGAATCCACACAAGATAAAACTGCTATTATTGAGGGATGTGAACTTCAGTTAGAGAGGGAGCACTCATCTGTGGCAGAATCTACACAGAAGAGAATCCTAAATCATCATAATAATGAGTACTGTCAAAACTGCAAGTTACAAGCCAAAGAGACACCTACATAAATGTGACAAATGTTTTAAAAAAATATTTTAACAAAAAGTTTACTAAAAATCTTTAAAATCCATAATAGGATTACACATAGGGAATAAACCATATTGACAGCCTAAGAGAACTTTGAATGAAAATATTATTTGTCAGGTGTTTTGATGTTACAAATGTAGGAGTGGCTGAAAGGTTCTCTTTGTGAAGAAGCAATACATGGAATTGAAAAGAATGATCACTTGGAACATCCAGGACCCCTAATGAGACTTTGAAAATGTCAGGTTCATATCATGGCTCATCTAGGGGTACAAGATACTGCCACAGACCCAAGTGATCGTGGAGGTAGGTTCACAGTGCTACTTTTCCTGGGTAATGGCGTTCTGTGCTTTGTGTGAAGTTTATCCTGAGATGTCTGAAAGTTCCTACTTTAATATCCTTACATGAGTATTCTTATTCCTCAGAGCCTGGTCTGAGAACACAGTGAAGTTACTTTAAAAGAATGTTAGGCTATAAAAATACTTGGGTATTTAGTGTACAAAAACTTCAGCGTTCATAATTGTCTAGGGGAACTTATAAAATTGTAGATTCCTGAGCCTCGTCCTATATCTGTTTAATCAGCCTGTAGCTGTGAAGACCTAGAATTTGCATTTGTAAAAACCCTTCCTCCTCCATAGGTGGTTATTCTGTATAGTGAAGCCAGAAAATTACTGCTGAATGGGATGTTTGCAAAAGAAAAGGAAATAAAATCTTAGTTTGCACTTTTGCTAGTGGGATGAATCCACAAACTATAGACATCACTGGCCCAAGGAAATGTCAACTAATGGCTGTCTGATGTTGCCCTCAATATGGGTGACGACTGCAGACTAAAGGGGACAAGTGGTCACAATTCAGCATCCAAGTAATGTTGCTTTAGAAGCAACATTAACTCACCCAACTCTAAACATTTAACTCACATAGGACTTGGTATAGGGATATAGAACTTGATAAAAGGAATCTAGTACATATCTATTACATATGAAAAACAAAAACCAAACTCAAAGTCCTGTATTAGAGCAGAATAACAGTTAAATCATCCTCAGTGAAAAGAATCAATCATCTTTAGTGATATGATTAAATTAGAAACATCTGCATCAGTTCAATCTGTCACAGAAATAATCTTGGTTGTCTTTGGCATCAACTGATGTGCTGCATGTGGAGTGGTGTCAGCATGTAACTTACACCCTAATCTGTGTGAGTGCTTTCCAAATGTGGCTGGTCATCAGAATCAACCCCACAGTTTGTTACTCATATATTTAGCTTGGGTTCTACCCAGCAGGCTGTGATTCAGCATTTCTGTGAAAAGACCTGACCCAGCATTTCTGTTCCAGCTTTGGGAACTACTAAATGGAACCTAGCCTCCTTAGAGGCTGGTGAATTCAGTATCTTGGACATGCCATTAAAATAGGGCCTGGAGGGCCTCCCTGGTGGCGCAGTGGGTTAAGCAACGCACTATGAAGCAAACCGCAGTCACTGCAGCACGAGTTCGATCCCTGCGGCCGGCCAGGGGGGGA
>JAGFMF010012100.1:4287517-4313576 GCA_019455555.1 Galemys pyrenaicus | reverse complement strand
TCCCCGCTCTCTGTGGTGAATCCTCTCACCACCCCCCACACCTCTGGCTGTACCCCAGTGCTTGTATGCATAAATAAATAAATCTTTAAAAAAAAAATAGGGCCTGGAACATGCTATGCAAGTACTGATGCTTACAGGATTTCCTGGGGTGGTTATTAAGGGAAGTGAAGGAACCAGGCAAGAAGAGGACTTCACTTGTAAGAATGGCCAGGCAATGAAAAATTGAGCTGTTAAAGCAATCTCTGATCAACCTGCCTCAGGGCTGAGGAAAATGTTCCACAAGTACTGTTTAAAGAATATAAAAATAATTTTGCACTTGTCAGCAGTTCCTCTCTGAAAAATGTTTCTGGTGCTGGAACATTTTGTTCTATAACTAAAAGCTGTTGGTCCTGTGATAACTAAGTTCCCCCCACCCCTTTTTCCAACGTGTTACCATAGGAACGAGGGAGTCAACAGAGCTGGAGCACCAACTTCCAGCTTCTCTATGATAATCTTCAAATGGGGTTCTGATACTTTTTCAAGGATATTCAATAGAGTTCAATAAGGAGTAGGTGTCTGATTCTGCAAACAGAGCTGAGGAGGAGCAAAGAGACTAAAAATATCAAGTGATTGTCAGGAGCAGGGCTACTGTGTCCATTCTGCTTTGATGACATTTCAAGACATCTAACACCACGATTTTGCTAAAACCAGGGTCCATTTCACCCCAACAAGTAAGACTATTAATCTATTAAGCAACTCATTTTTTCAGTCCACATGGATAGGTTATAGAGCATAAGTATAAACAATTCCCTTTACCCTTTTTTTTTAAAGATTTATTTATTTATGCATATAAGAGCTGGGGTACATGCCAGAGTCCAGGGTGGTGAGAGGATTCACCAGAGACAGAGCAGGGAGCACAACAGGCAGACTGACTGAAACACACTGCTGAGGGAAGCAGCGGGAGAGGCAGGAGAGGTCTGCTACGCCATGTGGGTCCCTTCCCTGGCCCGCAGCAGGGATCCAACTCGTGCTGCAGTGGCTGCGGTTTGCTTCATAGTGCATTGCTTAACCTACTGCGCCACCAGGGAGGCCCCCTTTACCTTCTTTTGATTCCTCCTGCTAATCTGGACCCTCTAGAATCCCAAAGCATACTCAGCAGATTCACACGTCAGCAGCTCAAGCAATTTTTTTAAATCAAACCTTTCTCCCAACTTAAATTTTCCTAGGAAAAAGGAAATAGTTATTTCTGTTACTTTAAAAATCTTGGTTTGTATTAAACCTTATCAAATTAATGCCTAAGTCTTGGAATGTCTATCAGTTTAACTTTTTTCCTGCTGTCCCTGTTACCCTAATATTGAAAATGTTACCTTCAGGTGACAAAGATTTCCATCTTTCAATATATTTCCCTTCTACCTTTGACTTGCATCCTAATCCTCAGAATTGGATTAACATCTCTAGGGCCTGGGCTGTCCTGCTCATTCTTGGTCTCTAAGGGTGTAGTTCTGATAATTCTTATTAAAATTCATGTGTTTAGGCCTTTCAGCATATAGATTTCTGACCACAAGCTCTTTCATGCAGACATCAAAGATGACCACAGCTTCATTCAAAGATGCTAAGTGTAGATAATAAGCTTTTAAAAATGGTATGACTAGAGGAAACTAGTCCAAAGAAGGTAGTTTTTGTACTATCTTCCAGGTTGCTGGCATGCTCAGCTTTTCAATCCATTTTAGCACCTCTATACCTTTGGGAAACAGCCAGGTTTTGCTTAATTTAGTCATTGTTCTCATTTAATGAATTGTGAACCTCAAAATGAATCTGTATAATTCTGATACTCATTTCATTCACAATATTGTTAACCTTCCAGCCATAAAGCCTTTAGAATCACTTTCCTCACTTGCTTTTGAATTTCCAGAGCTTCACTTACCCATTAAAATCGACTTAAATTCAACCACAGATTGTCCTTGACATTCTAATTGGATTATTGTCCCTGCATTGAAAGTCATTCATTCATTTCCAAAACAATCATCGAGTGCTGGTCCTGTGCCAGACAATCTGATGTGGAAAGGCTGGTCTGCCCTTTCCTCCTCCATTGCCCCTTTCCATGGACTGGAAATACTTGTCCTCTGAGTTTGCCAGTCCTATATGTCACTCAGAGCACTCTGGAATGTCAGGAAGAATTGATGTTTTGGGGAAGTCCAGCAAGGTTGTAGTGAAGATACTGGGCTTTCCTCCTCCAGACATGAACAAAAATGAACCAAAACAAAACTAAAAGCCCCTGAGGGAAGAACTGATTATCAGTGTCTGCAATAGGAACATAAACCCTACTGAAAGGGGCAGGAAAAACTCTAAGTGGACTTCATTAAAGTAATACTGGAATACTTCATTTTTCTCCCCAAAAAGGGAAGTGACTGTGGTACAGAGGACCCTACAGTTGTGACTTGGAATATGCCAATATTGGGGTTCCTTAGACTAGGCACTACACTGGATAAGGAGGTACACCCATGGTGGAGGCTGTGTTGCCAGAGAATCGTGGGTTTGAGGGCACAGGGCTAGACTACTGGCTTGAAGTGGCGTCTCATAATGTATCTGAGGCATCTGAAACACCTGGCACCCCCCACTCCAGGCTGAGACAGCCAGAACACCTGGATGTCCAGAACATCCTTATTGAGAGCTCTATAACACTTAGCACCCCACCCCACCACGCTGTAAGGAAACACTTTACAACAGGAATTTCAAATTCCTTTGATGCCTAGTGCCCCAGTCCTTTTAAACCTACAACCTCACTGGTAACAGCCCCCTATACTCCAGCAACAACAAAAAGTTGAAAATTCATCCTTTCTTTAAACACATACAAAATTAAAGATAGGGACAGAACAAAGAAAAATCCTGGAAGGAACCCCAACTCAATAGTTGCAGAGCATGACAGAAGAGTTCAGAGCAAAACATAGGACATTCAAGTAACAAACCATGCAAAACAGTTCAAAAACTACTGGACATCAATACTTTGATGGCTCAGGAAAACTTTGGTGATACACTTCACAAACAATAAAGATAGTTGAGCAAATGAATCAAAGGGAAGTTAAAAACAATCCTAGGGGGAAGAGGGGGGGAGGAAAAATGGTATTTTTGAGGACATCATTGAGATGATTTAGAGCATAATTCCCTTTATCCCTCTTCCATGAGTAACCAGAACTCAGATTTCATGGAAGGCACTCAGAAATATCAGGATAAAGTACAGATGGCCTAGAAAATTAGGTTGAAGTCTATGACTCAAGCAGTGAATGAGGCACCACTTAAGGGTTTGTACCAGGCATGGAATAAACAGGGTGTTTCAGGTACAAAATTTACTGTGTACCCACAGTAAATGCAAGAATTTAATAATTTACTCCCAGAGTGATGGGGATGTAGCTTAGCAGTGTACAGTGGGAAGGGAGAATAGGGGAGGCATGAAAGCTGTTTCCCCTAGAAAACATGGGGAAAATTGGTGGTATCATCTCACTCTGATCTGATGTTGCCTCATATTTTATTGAAAGAATAAGGCAACCACAAAGGAAAGTCTTCCTGCCATCAAATATATCTGTGTACTGGCAGCTATACTAATATTCTCTCTGCTCATTAAAACATCCTTGACAACTTCCCAACCCAAGATTTCAGTTACCTTCTGGGATTTTAGTTTTCCTCTTCTTTCCTGTACCGTTGACTCTCCATCTTGAAAGTGTACAGATGTTTGAAAAGAATAAAAAAGAAACTGAACACTTTCTCAACCCAGAATCCTTTGGCAGTCTTTGAAGGATGGAGAGGGAGGAGACTCCATATCTCCTTTCTGGGATTGTTGAGAGAAAAAAACACTATTTAAGTAATGTCAAGTGCTGGGCCTTCCTGGTGGCGCAGCGGGTTGAGCGCCACACTGTGAAGCATCTGCGGCACAGCAGGGCAAGTTCCATCCCGGGCCAGGGAGGGGACCCGCGTGGCGCAGCAAACCTCTCCTGCCTCTCCCGCTGCTTCCTCAGCAGTGTATGAGTTAATCTGTCTGTTCTGCTCCCCACTCTGTCTCTGGTGAATCCTCTCACTGCCCTGGACTCTGTCCTGTACCCCAGCTCTTATATGCATAAATAAATAAAACCTTTAAAAAAATTAAAAGTAAATAAGTAAGTAAATATAAAAGGACCACAGGTTTAATCAAACATTTCAAGGACAACTTTATTCTTCAGTAATTTTCGAATGTACAACTTTGATTCCCCACACCACTACCACCCTACGGCCAGAATCTCTGATGCCACCTCTGTTCATTGCTGGGTCACTATCTTCTGGAACTTAGATTACTGGACTCTTCAGGGAGGCAGCCAAGACAAGCAATCTTCAAAAACACTCTCATTTTACTTTATTTCCTTGTTCTACAGTCTGCTCAGCATTGTCAGACTATCGCATTTAGCAATCAACAGCATGGATGTAAAAAAAAAAACACATTAAATCCCACTATTAGAAAGCTTAAACTTTTCCACATAGAACAGAAAAATAACCTGTTAAACACATTTAGTCACAAATACAGTGACTCTTGAGTTTTTTGCCTATACACATGAGTATTGTTTAAAACATTATCTTTGGAGCAGCTACCCCGTTCTTAACTGGGCCAAGAACAAACTAATAACAAACCTCTTCTAAAACTGTAGCTTCCCCAGCTCTCGTCCCCTGCTGAACTTTGTTCCCTGGCAGTTAATTTAAAACTTCTACCATTTCCATAGTTACTGCTACTATAACCTCCATAACCACCTTGGTCTCCTGGTTTGGTAAAGCATTGGCCCTCAACACCATAGAGGTCAGGGCTTTTGCCTTTGCTCCTTTCATCAGGAGTCCAAAAGTTGAAGATTGATTGTATCGATAGTAATTGCCAACTTTATTGTAGCTTCCACCACCTCCCAAACTGCTTTCATCATTAACAAATCCACTATAGCCATACCTGCCATACCCACCTTGACTACTGAAGTGTCCTCCACGACCATACTTATTCCTACCAAAACCACCTCCACGATGACCAGCGCTATTTCCAGGGCCACTTCCACCTCTTTCCTGCCATTTCTTAGGTAGGGCTTTCCTTACTGTGCACTTGTGGCCATTCACCGTATGGTACTCCTGAAGGACAATCTTGTCTACAGGATCGTGGTCGTCGAAGGTTACGAAAGCAAAGCCTCTCTTCCTGCCACTGCCTTGATCAGTCATGATTTTAATCATTTCAATTCCCCCATACTGCTGAAAATAATCTCTTAGATGATGTTCTTCAGTATCTTCCTTGATGCCACCAACAAAAATCTTGTTCACACTCAAGAGGGCACCGGGTCTTCGACAGTCTTCTTTCGGCACTGCCCTTTTTGAATCCAAAAGTTTCCCATCCAGCCTGTGCGGCCTTGCCTTCATGGCTGCTTCCATCTCCTCCACCGTGGCCTAAGTGACAAACCCAAAGCGCCTGGACCGATGGGTGTTTGGATCTCTTATTATCACACAGTCCGTGACCGTTCCCCATTTCGCAAAATAGCTTTGCAGACTCTTCTCCGTTGTTTCGAAGTTCAGACATCCAATGTAGAGCTTCCGCTGCTGTTGTGGCACCTGGGGAGATCCCGACTTTGACATGCTGGCTGTTCCCAGGCTTATTCCAGTGTCCACAGGCAGAGAAGAAATACTTCTGTTTTTGAAGAAAGGAAAGGACTTACTGAATTGGTTTATTTGCCTAGAATAAACTGAGAGGCGGGGATGATGGAGAGAGAAGTAGGTAGGAGGTCTCACACCTCTCCACCCACATGCATGGTGTCTAACTGTTAGGGGGAAAAGTAGTCCTAAATAAATTATAGGTGTGTGGACTCCAACCCCCACTCCAAACCATCAGTGTTCCAAAACCACAAATCCGATAAAATAATTATCAAAGAGTAGATCCCTGGGACCTAAAGGTAAAGTTAAGCAGCCAAGCTGACTATTAAACCAGAGGTGAGCCCGGGGCTCGCTCTCTCTTACTGAGGAGCCAGACCCCTTCCTTCAAAAAACATCTCTCTTCCTTTAAAGCCATCTCATTTAACTCAAAGCCAGCTTTCAACAGCCATTGCTTAAATCTAATAAAGTATTTGTAAATTTATATCCCTCTCTTTTCCCCTTAATATTATTACTATTTTATTCCCCTTCTTTCATAAAATAAAACCTGTTAATAACTTTTGCCACGTGTACCTAAAGTTGGGACTTTTTTAAGTCTTCTAAGCGCGCGAGTAAAAAACCCAATAAAAAAAACCCATTTTATATTAAAGTTGCCCTGTAACATAACCTGTGCCCTTGAATCTCGGGGAAACCACACGAAACAAGAGGCATGGTGAGGACAGACTCGGGAACCTCTGCTCTTGCTGCCATCCCAGCCTCAGCTCACAGATGGTGCTGAGATCTGGGTGCCTTGCCCTCTACCTGAGTTGTTGGCAGAGTTACCAAGAACCGCGGAGATTAGCAGGTTCCAGGCCTATATTTTGGGTGTCTTCAAGGGTCTTAGTTGCAAAGCAGTTAGATCAGTAGCACCGTGTGGCTCCTGAGGCCTCTGGTGGAGAAATTACCCCCACTGGGACTTCAAATACCTCTGCTATATTCTCTGCTGTATTTCTCCCAACTAGAGAAACCTCCCACTTCAGTACAAGTTCAGATGGAAATTCATTCAACCCAGAAGGTAAGATAACCATGAAAGATAAAGATATCTCATGCTTAAAGCAGAGAGCAAAGATGTGAGGAGTTAGCATAATTTTATAAAAGGAAACAGGGGAGGGAAGGCCCTTCCTCCAGGCTGAGACTCACCAGAGCAGGGGGCCGCTGTGCAGGGCAGGGCTTGCAGAGATAGTGGTGACTCTCAGGGCTGTCTCCTCTGACAGTAACACTGTGCTGGGCTCCGCTGTTTATATGTCACCTCTAGGGAGTTCCTGGATTGGATTACACCCTGATCATCCAATCACCTGGATTCCACTATGGGTTTCTTCCAGATCTCCAAAGCACGCCCAGGAAGGTGGGTAGCTTAATGGATTATTTCTTCTCTACACTGATTTCCTTTAATCCCCTTAGGTAGGGTGGGTTCCAGTAGAAGGGAACGTGTCTCAGCTCCTTAGTAAGGCTACAAGTTTGCAGGTATCCTGGAGAGTTATTAGACATGTTTTCCATCCCTTGACCAGAACATCTCCACCATCATCTTTAATTTCACTGTTCTTTAGTTAAATGCAAAAACTCATTTTTGTGTGTGTGTTTTTTAACCATTCTGGTGGCTTCTTTCATCTTAAAACACTCTCCCCTTGGGTTCCATGACACCCGGGCTCCTGGATATCCTCCTCCTTCCGGTTGCTCATTTCCAGTCTTCTTTGTGAGCTCCTCAGTCTGTATTAGGCATTGTGCTACTCCTTGTCCTAGGTGCCATCCCTTCTCTCTTCACACAGCTTTTCTTTCTTTTTTTCTTTTTAAGATTTATTTGTTTATGCATACAAGAACTAGGGTACAGGCCAGAGATGCAGAGGGGTGAGAGGATTCACCAGAGACAGAGTGGGGAACAGAACAGGCGGATCCACTGAAATACATTGCTGTGGGGAGCAGCAGGGAGACAGGAGAGGTCTGCTATGCTATGTGGGTCAGCTCCCTGTCTGGGAATCAAACTCGTGCTGCAGTAGCTGCAGATGACTTCATAGTGCTGCGCCTTAACCCCTTGCACCACCAGGGAGGCCCCACACAGCTTTTATTTCTGCAAATGAATCAACATCATATTTCATATCTCCTGAGATTCTGGCAGGCCCAGTGTGCTTCATTTTTTTTTTATTTATGATTATTTTATTTATGCTTCATTTTTTAATAGGTCAAAACCAGGACCCCATCACCTTCTCATTCCTTCTCCTCTCAGAGAAGCCTGCTCTCCCAGTTGCCCCATCCACCATTTCCTAAGCCAGAAACTTGAATGTTAAGCTAGACTTTACCCTTTATGTCCACTCCCACATCAACAAGCCAGCAAGTGCTACCCAGTCTGCCTCTGGAGTTCCTCTTAACCAGGGCCAGCTGAGGCCGCTCTTCAACATCTCCTTGCTGACTCAGGGCGGTGGCTCCTCCGTGAACTTGCTCCTACCTTCGTGTCTGCCACAAGGGGTTAGGATAGTGTTTCTATATGATCCTAAACATGTTTTTGTCCATCTTAAAAGCTTTCACATTTCCCCACCTTTGCAGAATAAAGTCCATTCTCTTTGGGCGGCTTATAAAGCCTTTCTGGGGGAGACAGCTGCTCAGCTTTCTAGCAGCACATCCTGCAGAAACTCCCCCAAACTCACTTATTATGAGCTGTAAACTCAGTTTTAACCCCCTCCTGTGCCTCTGGCCTGTACCCCAGCTCTTGTGTGCATAAATAAAAAATCTTTTAAAAAAATGTATCCCACTAAACACAAAAATATACACACAAGTTTCATAGGAAGGGTAAGAGATAGAGAAATTCCAATATCCACCAGGCAGAAGTTCCAGAAGAAACTGGAGAAGAGAGACTGCTCAAAGCAATTCTCAAAGGGGTTTCCCAGTTCTGATGAAACCTTTAGACAGAAATACCTCATTTAGGACTTAGCAAAATGTATAGAAAAGCACATATTTTAGTGATATTTCAGAAACAAAGGATTAAGGTGGCAAAGAGGCTAAAATCATCCAAGAATGTTCTCCAGGGTCTCTGCCACTCAGCTCCACCCTCCCTTAGGGTGGGGCAGGAGATGCAGAACCTAGCAGTTTTTTTAATCAAGATTCCATCACTATAAATAGGATCTTATCTAATAAGATCATTATAAGGGTTAGAGGGATTAATGCATATAAAGCATTTAGCATAGTACCTAGCACATCATAAGCTCTATGTTAATACTATTATTACAAAACCTCAACCAATAAAACAATATGTAACATAGCACTATCTCAATAGTTTTTAAAGAAAAATTTTAAGTTTCTAATAATAGTTCTTTCCAAGAACATCTATTATCATATTCATGTCATTACTGTTTGACGTAGTTTTTCTCATATTTTCTAAGTTTACTGAAATTATTTTATTTTTAAAAATTTTTAAAAAGATTTATTTATGCGTATAAGAGTGGGGGGTGAGAGGATTCACCAGAGACAGAGCGGGGAGCAGAACAGGCAGACTTGACTGAAACACACTGCTGAGGGGAGCAGCGGGGTAAGGCAGAAGAGGTCACTGCACCATGTGTGTCCCCTCCCTGGCCAGGGCTCAAACTCTCACTGTAATGGCCACGAGAAGCCCCACAGTGTGGCACTCAACCCCTTACTGCACCAGGGAAACCATGAAATTATTTTATATGAATTTTTTAAATCATCTGTTCGATGCCAGGCACAGTTCTAAGCATAAGTGATACTGTTACAGGGCAACCCTAATATAAAATGGGTTTTTCTGACTGGGTTTTACCTGAGCACTTAAAAGGCTTTTTATAATAAGCCCCAACTGCAGGCACACACACATGATAAAAGTTATTAAAGGATTTTATTTTACAAGGGAAGGGGAATAAAGCAGTAACAACACAAAGAGAAGAGAGGGATACAATTTTAATTTTTTACGCTTTGAATTAGGGAGATGGCTCTAAAGAAAAAGAGAGCTCAAGGCTTACCTTTCTGGTTTTATAGCTAGTCTGGCTGCTTAATTTTACCCTGCTTTAATTTTACCAGGTCCTAGTGATTTACTTTTTGGTAATTACTTTATTGGATTTGTGGTTTGGGCACACTGGTGGTTTGGAGTGGGGGTTGGAGTTTACAAAGTTATTTGTGTAATTTATGTAGGACTACCCTTCCCCCTAACAAGAGGACTCAGCAGAGACAGAGTGGGGAGCGGAATAGGCAAATCAACGGAAACACACTGCTGAGGGGAGCAGCAGGCAAGGCAGGAGAGGTCTGCTGCGCCATGTGGGTCCGCTCCCTGGCCGGGGATCTGTGTTGCCATGCTTCAGTGCGGTGCTCAACCCGCTGCGCCACCAGGGAGGCCCAGTGGGCTACATTTTGAAGCTTTCCTTGGCTTAATCTTTCAGCTCAATGATCTCATCTTCACCTGCATTCATGCTGCTATTATTTCAGATTAAGTTTTTAAAATCAAGCTCTTTACTCTTTAGCTGATTCCCTATGAATGGAATATGTAGCAGGTTGACCTCAGAGTTTTCATCTGCAACATTATTGCAAAAATACAGTGAAACTAATAGATACATATATTAGTTGACTATATGTATGAATATATATGAAAGTTCCATCACTTGTAACAACATAAATGAAATAGATGAACGTAGAAGGAATTATGCTTACTGAAATAAGTATACATGTAGTATATAGAGAAAACAGACAGATGAACTGAAAAAAACAAAAACAAAACCAAAAAACCACCTTTTGGCCAGTAAGACCAATTAGTGGTTACCAGAAGGGAAGGGCTAGGGATTGGTTTATGGGGAAAAAAGAGACTATAATATGGTGAAGGATAAAACTGGACTCAGTGATGACCTGAAATATTGTTGTCTGTTGGTTCTCAACAATGAACACCTGAAACTTATCAAAAGCTGGAATGCAATGTTACTTCAAGTTTAAGATTCAGTGACGGTATAGCTTCAAGTTTCTAGTATGGAGGCAAAAATAAACATTTCCACCCACAGACTCTTCCCTGAATTATTAGGGAGTATAGAAGATTAATCTAAGAGGGAGACGCTGGATACCAAAGCAGAAATAAACAAAGAAAAAATAAAGTTTATGGATAAGTCCAAATGCCTGTTATTAGAAAACATTTTAGAATACTTGGGAGATTATGGAACTAAAGTCTCAGATGATACCCCCAGAGCTTTCCTTCCCTTATCAGTGACCTTGGAAGCTGTGTGTCCCTTAGGGCGCAGGTACAACTTGTCCTTTTATCACTGCTTGGGGGACAGCTTCCTGTGAGTGAGCTGACCTTCATTGGAAGATGACCCAGATGAGAAGTAAACCTTTATTGGACTAGAACACTGAAGCTTTGTACACTAAATACCCTCAGGCCCAGCTATTGGAGGACTTCAGGGCAAGCGCCTGAGGTGGATAGCCAAGAGACAATGGGACCTGTCCAGGACCAGCAAGGTGGAATGTCGGGGATGAGATGCTCTTGGAGTCAAAGAATTCTTGAGGTTGAAGGGGTGATGGTAGCTGCTGTCATCACATGGTGTTTCCTCTATTCCCATCTCACTTCCCAACATAATCATTCAGTGGAAAACATATAGAACCAGGTGCCAGGAATTCTGGTCATGTGTGACCTGGACCAATGTCTACTCCTACCTGTAGTTTCTTCTTCCTTATAAAGTAGATAACATCCCTTTTCTGTGAACTTCTAATGAGAGGAACAGTGAGAATGGTCAATGTCTAATACAGTGACTAAACACTCCTTGACCCCTTCTCCTGCTCCCCCATGTCCCCATGGCTTTGAGTGGGTCAGGGTTGGTGTTTGTTTTGGCCATACACAGTGAGCTTTCTCATGCAGAGAAAAAAGAGGCTTATTGCAGCCCCTCTGGCAGTGGCTAGACAGGGCTAGAAGGTGCCATTCAAAGCTCCTAAGATAGGGCATGGCCACCTCCAATGCCTCTATCTGGGATCAGCCCTAATGGCCAGATGAGCTACCTCTACTCTGGAGGGCCCTGCATCTTCACCCACTGCTCAGCCAGCCTGGAATTGCTTTTATAAGCTCTGGATTGGATATTGTCCCCTAATACCTATTGGGCAGCCCTGTGGGAGAAGAAAGACTCTCTAAGGTAACTTTCAAGTCAAAATGTTATAGAATCTTGGACTCTCTTTGTGTAGAATCTGAGTCATAATGAAATGGAGCAAAGAAAGAATGCAGAATACTGACCATTACAAAGGCTCTCATTTCTCAACTGAGGGCCATGCAGAGGAAGCTGCCCTGTCTCGTTCCTGCTCAACCTCCTCTCAATACTTCCCCTTCCCCGCCTGGACTTTCCACTCCTTCCCTTCCCCCTGTCCTGCCTCTTGTCCCTATCACTTCCTTGTCTTTTCGCCCTGTGCCTGCCTCAGCCACTCATTACTCAGACCAGCCTGGTCCTCTTCCTACCCCATGCCCCGGCCACCTTCCTCCCCTTACCAGTTTCGGCCCTTCCTATCTCCCTGCCTGGGTCACCTCTACCCTTGCCTGTCCCCCTGCTCCTCCTACCAGCCGCCTTCCTCCTCTCCCTCTCCCTTTTATTCGCCGCCCCTTCCGACTGGCTCCCCTCTTCTCTCATACCCCTTCCCTCATCCCTGGCCCCCCTTCTCACCCTCCTCCTTCGCCCACCTGCATGGGTCGTGGGCCCAGATAATACTCTTCTGCTCCTGCTTGGACATCTGCCCCGTCTAGCCCTAATGATTCCCACACTCCATCATGGGGACTTTGTGTCCCTAGCAGAGGGCATCTGGCCCAACCCAGAACTTGTGGGACTGCATACCCAGCATCCTCCTCACCTGGTAGACATGGGGACACCAGAAAATGACCAGCAGGCATCGACCTAGAGGGCTACCTCCCTTGGGTAAGGAACACTTTTCCAGAATGGGGTTCTCAGCAACTGTCTGCCCCGCCCCCCTTCCACTGCTCCAGCCCATGTCCTGGTTCTCTTGCTGCCTAAAGTTCATGTTTGCCTCCTTTCTCATTCCTTACAAATATAAAGATCTTACTCAAGCTCTTATTTTTTTCACATAAGAAACTCGATAGGAAGTAACCCTTAAGGGAAAATTGCAAGTGGACTTTGACTTCTGATTATCCCTGCTAATTCCAACACTTACTTAAGTCACGGATATACTGACACACGCACTCCGTCCCACCTGGCAGTCCCCAGCCACATAACCCTGTTGAGAGGTCCGCTCCAGAGTGCATGGTGCGGGGGTGGTGTGAAGGGAGCACTCCCGATGTTACAGGGCAGCCCTAATATAAAATGGTTTTTTTTTTTACTGGGTCCTCACCTGCATGCTTAGAAGACTTTTATAATAAGTTTTAACTTCAGGTACACGTGACAAAAGTTATTAATGGGTTTTATTTTACGAAAGAAGGGGGAATAAAATAGTAATAATACCAAGGGAAAGAGAGGGATACAAATTTGTAAATATCCTACCAGATCTTTTAAGCAATGGCTCGTTGAGAGCTGGCTCTGAGTCAAGTGAGATGGCTCCAAAGGAAGCGAGAGCCCAAGGCTCACCTCTGGTTTTATAGCCAGCCTGGCTGCTCAACTCTACCCTTAGGTCCCAGTGATCCACTCTTCGATAATTATTTTATTGGATTTGTGGCTTTAGAACACTGGTGGTTTAGAATGGGGGTTGGAGTCCACACACCCATCTGTGTCATCCGTTCAGGGCTACCTTTCCCCCTAACACTGAGACCTGTCTTCCCAGCCCTCCTACACAGTCTGAAAACCTTGGTCTGGAGCTCTCAGTGTCCTGCCTTGTTTTTTGTTTCTTTTTTGACCAGTGAAAGTATTTTTACTGAAGTAACATCGCGCTTTAACACTGTACACATTTTAAGTTGCCCATCCTTGAGAATTGCCATCAGTCATATACTATGTCAAGCTCACTGTGAAAGGTGAGCTCTGTCCTTCACCATTCAGGGGGCCTCTTTTGTCTGATTTGCTCGTCTCTTCCCCCTTCTGGTAACCACCAGTGTGGTCTTACAGTTTAAAAGTTTGTTTTTATTCTGTGTATTTGTTTGTTTTGTTTCTTTATGTAGCACATATGAGTGAAATTATACTGTCTTTCCCATCTGGTTTATTTCACTAGGCATAATTCCCTCTAGGTCCATCCGTATTGTTGCAAATGGCAGGATTTCATCTGGTTTTTTGTTTTTGTTTTTATTAGCTGAGTAGTATTCAGTTCTGTATATCTCACATCTTTTTTTTTTTTTAAAAAGATTTATTTATTTATGCATACAAGCACTGGGGTACAGGCCAGAGGTGTGGGGGAGTGAGAAGATTCACCACAGAGAGTGGGGAGCAGAAAAGGCAGATCAACTGAAGTACACTGCTGAGGGGAGCAGGGGGCCAGGCAGGAGAGATCTGCCTCACCATGTGGGTCCCCTCCCTGGCCGGCAGCAGGGATCGAACTCGTGCTTCAGTGGTTGCGGTTTGCTTCATAGTGCATTGCTTAACCCACTGCGCCACCAGGGAGGCCCATATCTCACATCTTATCTACTCACTTGTTGAAAGGCATGTAAGCTGTTTCCACCTTTTGGTCTTTTAGCACTTTATTTTTTTTAATGTAATCTTTTTTTTTTTAAGATTTATTTATGCATGCATGCAGGAGCTGGGGTACAGGCCAGAGGTGTGGGGGGTGAGAGGATTCACCAGGGACAGAGTGGGGAGCAGAACAGGCAGATTGACCCAAGGACACTGCTGAGGGGAGCAGCGGGAGGCAGGAGAGGTCTGCTGAACTATGTGGGTCAGCTCCCCAGAACCAGTCACTGCAGCAGCTGTGAACAGCTTCACAGTGCAGCGCCTAACCCCTTGCACTACCAAGGGGCAAAAGAGGAGACCCCTCTTCTAGCACTTTAAAGATGTCATTCATGTCTGATGAGAAGCCAGTGATTTTTTGGTATGGTGTTTCCCCTGTGGATCAGTTTGCATCTGCGTTGTGTTGATCAGTTGAGATCTACATGGCCATGAATACTTTTGCCTTGGGATGAGGAACCTTTGTTTTAACCTCAGCAGTTGAAGGCTGAGTTACTCAGTCTACTGAGTTCATAACATGCTTTTATCATTTGTCAGGTAGGAGGTCCTTTTCTCATTTTATTGGGTTGTTAGAAAGGGCATAACTCATTTTTTCTGTGTTCTGACAACCCAATATTTATTTACTTTCACGTTCATTTCTTATGTATAGTCCTATCATTTAAAAACTCAAAATATTTTTATGTGTATGTATGCATTTGCAAAACATGTGGTCATTTTGTGGGCTACATTTTAAATTTTCAAACATATTATGCTCTAGACTTTGATCCTACCTGCATATCACCTGCGCCTGTGGCCAAATCACAAAAGACGCAGGACCAGTGGTGCTGAGCTAAAGGAGAATGCAAGGACCTACCCTCTGAGAGATCATGATTGAAGTTTCCTGAATAACTTCCTTCCAAGTGCACCATTTCATCTGTACCCCAAGAAAAATTCAGAATAATCTGATATCGGTTGCCGCCTAACTCTAATGCTATCCTTCATTACCTGCTCTGCGGAATAGCCCCTTTAAGCACTTCCCCTTTTCAGTGAGAACAATATTTGACTTTGTCAGTAGATGGCGCTAGAGAGACACCACAGGGGGAAGAAACGCCTCCTCCTGGATCCTGAGTACTTTCTGTCTGCTTCTCCTGCCTGGACTGCACTGCGGCCAGGGGCATGTGGATAGGGATATCCATTACCACCCTAGCCCCTGCTGTGCGGCCGGAGCACTCAGCGCTTATGCGGTCACAGCCGCAGGCCTAGCCCAGTGACCCCCCTCACTATGGCCCTCCCGCGGTGGACTGTGCACACCTTAGGACTTGCTGGTGTGCAGGTTCCTGGCACCCTGACTCCCTGTGTGCCAACCTGCCAGCCTCAGCCCACAGGGTGGGGTGTTCCCGTGGCCCACCAGACATGGTCATATGCATTCCAGGCTTCACTCTGCTGCAAGTCAATTCGTGATTAGGCTCACCAAGCACACCCCACAGCTCCGGCACCAGTCCCCAGGGGGTGTTTGCTGCCCAGGAGATTATGGGCCAGGTTTCACCTGGGGCCCCATCAGCACACAGCACATATTAGATGTTTCAGTAAGGTTTGAATCCCAGCTTGGGAGAGAGAGACGCTCCCTTCAATTTGTTCCTTTTTGGTTACTCTTTCTGCCCCCTTTATACCTTTACAGTTATACTCCTGCTGGAGTCGTTCATTCTTAACATTAAACTGCCCTGTCCTGTCATCTGACTGAACCCTGATGTGTTCGTTAAACATTCGTGCTGTTTCCAGTTGGGGCTGTTAAGGAATGCAGCTGCCGTGAGCATTCTTGTCTTGGGGCAAATCAGCTTTTATTTTTTCCTGATAAACACCGAGGAGTGGAATCGCTGGACCAAGAAGTCATCAAAATGTGTTTTCCAAAGTGGTTGTACCACTTTATGTTTCCGTCAGAAATGCTGCTGCACACCCCCTTAAGACTTGGTGTTGCCAGGCTTTAGTTGTAGGCCTTCGGCTCCCTGCCCAGTAATGGTCATGACGTTGCTTATTGCAACGTGTCTATCTCCTTTCGAGACATGTCTGTTCAAGTTTTCTGTCCATGTCACTTTTGTAATCAGTTAACCTAAGTCTTCCAGCTTGGTTCTCCTTTTTTGAAATTGCTTCAGTGAGTCAAGGACCTTTTCATTTTCAAACTTTAGTATCAGCATGTCAGTTTCTACAAGAACCCTGATAAGATTTTTATCGAAATTTCATTGACTGGAGAGAAATTTGGTGAGAATTGACATTTTAGCAATATTATGTGTTTTAATCTATAAAAGTGACATGACAAACTCTCCATCTAATTTCATTTTTCTCACACTGTAACTCCCTTATCATCTTCCATAATCATATCTCCCTCTGAACAGTCAGAAAGTTTTCCAGTTTTAAAGACATGTGTGATTAGATTGGACCCAACCGGATCATCCAGGATAATCTCCCTTTCTCAAAATCCTTAATCATAATTACAAAATCCCTTTGCCACATGAGTGAACATATTCAAGGTTCTGGAGATTAGGATGTGGGCATTATTCTTCCCCCAACCCGCCAGCACCGTGTCTGAGTACACATCTGTACGTGTCCCTTTAATGGACCCATGTACTAATTTACTGGTTATAGGATCTGCATGTAGTTGGACCAAGTAATGTTAAAATGTCTGCACCAACTGTATCTTCATGTCCCTGCCATCATTTGGCATGATCTAGTTTCAGTATAAAGTGATATCTCATTATTTTAACTTGCATTTCTGAATACAATGATTCTAAGGCTATTTTCATACGGCTGTATTCGCTTTTGGTGTTTGCCTGTTCACTTCCGTTGCTCACTTGTTCTTTGAAGTTGTTGTGTTTTTCTTGTTGAAGTGCAGGACTTCCTTGTATATTCTAGCTGTTAATCCCTTGCCATTTTGAACATTGTAGATGACCGTTCTGTAATCTGTTTATGAATTTTTGTCTATGATGTCATTCATTAGATACCCTTACTTTCAATGTGATCATATTACCAGTTTCTAATGTGTGAGCTGTGCTTTTGAAATATTAAAAGTTCTTCTTTGCCCCTAGTTCACAAAAATGTTTTTCCTTTTTTTTAAAAAATAACTTTACATTTAACTTTCAATTTGGCATCTATTAAACTATGTAGGGCTTATCTTTGGCTTATCTTTGCCTCTTGGCTTCTGTAGGGATTTTTTTTTTCAGTCTAGACAGTGAACTAGATATTTTAAACAATCCATTTCCCATTGTTTTAAGGTGCCCTCTTTGTCATAGAGGCATTTTGCAGATATACATGTGTCAATCTTTGAGTTTTCTTTAAACAATTGATTTAACCATTTATGTACTTTCAGCATATACACTGTAGAATTAGTTTCTTAGAGTATACATAGCTCTTAACATACCAATTGAAACTTTTAGATTGCATTGAATTTATAAAGAGGGGGGAGTTAATATCTTTATATTAAACACTCTTGTCCATAAACAGGGAATGTCTCTTTACTTATTCTGGTCAACTCTTTATTAGAGTTTGAAAATTCTCTCCATAGAGGTTTTATATACTCTTAAATAATCCCTAACTTTAGTTGCACTATGGATGGTATCTCATTTGTTTATTGGCTTTACCTTTATAGAAAGACACAGTTGGCTTTTGTAAGGGATCTTTCATCTACAAAACTTGCTGAATGCTCTTATTAATTCTAATTGTCTTTTAAAAACTAGGTAGTGACTGAATTATCTATAAATGATAGTTGTATCTCTTATCTTTTGATTCCTACACTTTTCCCCTTTATGGCACTATGCAGGATTTCTAGATGTTAAATGGCAGCAATGATTGTGGGTCTCTTTATATTGATCTTAAAAGGAATATATCCAAAGCGTTTCCATTAACATAGTATTTGCTCTAAGTTTTTTGGCATATAACTTTTATCAAATTAAGAAAGTTACCTATGATCTGTAAAGGTTTTTAATTATAAAGGGTTACATCTTATAAATTTTTTTTTCTATATTAGGGTCATTGCTTGGTTTTTCTACTTTAGTCAGTCGTTGAGTTGTGGTGATGAGTCTAATAATGAACCATTTTTGCATTTCTCAAATACACATCACTTGATTATGATGTATTATCCTTTAATTCACAGTTATATTTCATTGTTTGTATTTAGGATTTTTACAACTACTAGATTCCGTTTTCTTAGTGTTTATTTACTCTAGATTTGAGGACACTTAAGGAAGGTTGATGCTCATCAATGTCTTTAGCCTCCACAAGGATAGTCCAAGAGCCAACTTACATTCTGTCATTGTCCTATGTTTACTTTGCGCTTATATTTCTTAATTTTACAAATAGAATGTTATTATAGTTTTGTGTGTGTATTAACACTTACAGTTTTTACATCTTTTTTGGCACATTTTTCCTTCTCGCACCTCAACTCTTTTATCTAGGATCATTTTCCTTAGTAACAGCAAGCAATATTTACTATGTGCCAGACACTGTTCTGAACACATTGAACATATTACCTCATTTTAATCCCCCAATAACCCTTCTGTTCCTTCTGTCTGAAATAGACCCTGTAGAATTTCTTTCTTTAGATCTCAGTTCTTATTATCTGTCCCTTGTGCCAGGGAGGGTTTACTGGCTAGAGCATAAGACTGGGACATCTCAGAGAGAACAGAGGTGGAAGAGAAAAAAAATCAGACCCTGGGGGAACATGAGAATGCATATATTGGTCTCATGAGCCTTCTCTCAAGAGACGGTGGACACTGGAACTGCAAGGCCAAGGGTCAGAGCCACGGCAGTGGAGGTCATCATGGAGGGCTGTTGGGGTGGAAGATACCAGCCTTTCCCCTGCAAACATGTGCTACGTTCCTTTACCCCTATCTCAGACCCAGCCGAGGAGGGAAGTGCCTGCGCAGAAGCCATTGCCTAAGCAGAGCTGCTGGATCCAGGGGCTTAGAGAGAAATGAACAGTGGTTGGAATCTGTACCCTTAGCTCAAGTTACATTTCCCTCTTTTTGACTCTGGACGTCACCTGTGGAGTCTGTGAGAATAGAAGGCTTTGAGGACCTGTAAGCAGAGACGTGGGAGATAGCTGGGGAGCTGCCTGGACCAGTCAGACTCCAAGGACTACTGGAGCAGAGTGCCCTACTCCTACTGGAGTCAGAGGCCCAGGTCAGATCTTGCAGGCCTTTTTCTGAGCTGTTTCTTCCTACCTTTCAGCCAAGACACCCTCCTTTTAGTCACCTGGAACCCTATTTTCTCTCTCCTAGAATTAAGAGCTATCTTCAGAAAGCAACACATGAAACCATTTTCAAACTGACTTTAATCATTTTTTTGCTGCCCAAATACCGTACATGCAGAAGCCATGTGAAGAATTCTCTCCTCAAGGGAATTGGCAAGAATTGTACGAAACAGCCAGCAGTCCTTCCCAGCTGTCCACCTGCCACCCAGGAGCACGAGAAGTTTGGAAAGATGCTGCACATAGAAAATGTATAGAGCACAGATATAAAAGGCTAATTGCTTCTTATCTAAACAGTGTGCTTGTCAGTCCCTGTCAGCTATCTCTTTCTTTGCAGGATACATTTGGAAAGTCTAAAAAAGGGGCTCCTGCCTCCTGTGAATTTACATTCTAAAGGAGTCGATGGAACAATCAGGCCAAGTTTTCCTAAGGAAGCAGCCACTGCCTTCTGAGATGATGTCTGGTAAAAGACATTCTGGGGAGAGGAGTGGTTCTGTGAGAAGTAAAATACTTTGAAGGGAAATAAGTCCCCTTTCCTCCCATCAGAGAGCATCGCCTTCGAGATTCTCAGATGTTCAACCCTCCCACGCATGTCATTCCAGAAGCAGAAATGAAGAAGGACCCAGCCTCATCTGCTGGTGGGGACACTGACTTGCTCAGGATGCAGCTGAGATTGTGACATCACATCAGCACCTTGAACATTGTCCACTGTAGACAACCCTTAATTATTTCTCATCATTATGCAAGAATAAGAGGGAGAATCAACCATGAGGAGGTGAAAGCAGAGGATGTGAGGATTCCCAGAGTTCTTGTCAGAAGCAGCATCAGGGCGTGGGCCGGACGAGGACCTGCACCCAGTGCAGGCACCCAGGCTGGAAGAAACCAGCCCGTGGGACCAGGTGCCAGGTGCACCAGGTTCTCCTTCCTCATTGGCTTCAGATCAGACTTTAAAAACCTGGAGGAACTAAAGAGCAACCAGCAGAAAGCTCTGACTTTGCAGACAAGGAAGCTCAGGCCCAGCCAACTGAGGAGTCTTGCGCGAGGTCAGTCTCTGGAAAAACTGTGTGAAACAGCCTTTGATTCTCTGTAGCCAGCTGTCCAGGCCACTGGCCAATGGGGCAGATGCTCTGTGGCCCCTGGAAATCCCAGGGCCCATTCTATTAGCTGAGGTCTCAGGACGCCTGTCCAGGGACACTTTCTGGCCACATTGGAAACACGTTGGCAGGCACAAGGCCCCTGTTCTCACTGGCTGAGTTTCCAGAGAGCCTCGGAAAGTTTTCCCAAAGCAGTAACACTCATGCGTTTTATCGAGCACTTGCCCCAGCCAGTCTAGGCTGCTGAGAGAATGCAAGTTTCTCTCACTGGTGTGGTTTCCCTCACAGGCACAGCCATGCTGGGCCCATAAAAGCCCAAGCTCAGGGGTGGGGTTAGGGGAGGGAGGGAGTTGCTTTGCTACATGGAAAGATTAAGCCCTTTGTCAGAGAACGAGGCCCCACCATGGGGCATGCCAACACCTGAACCACGTTCATGGCTCCACCGGCAGAGTTGGTGCCCAAGGAGGCCAAGTTGCTCTCTTTGGCATCACTGACATTGCTCTGAGATGCTCAGGCACACTTTCAAAATTGCCCTTCCCAGCCAGTCAGTCCAGGCCGTCCAGCCCCCATCAGGCCTCACCTGACTGGGCGGGGCTCTCCTGCCCTTCAGTCATGGTGGTTTGGTTCAGTCCCAATCACTTCTGGGAGAAAGCAGGGGACATTCCCATCTCCTACTGACCGCTCAGTGAAAGGTAATCCAGTATAGGAAGCAGCATTTTAAAGAACCTCTTTACGTGTCAGGATATTGGAGAGGAAACCGCTGAGAGGGAAGGGAAAGGCAGGAATCAGCAGGGAAGAAGGCCTCTTCTTCATCTCCTTGCAGTCACTGCAGAACCACTGCTGCTCAGCCTCCTGGCCCTGAAGGAGGTGCCTCACGCTCCACTCCGGTGGACAACTCGTCTACCAGGTGAAGCAAAGGCAGAGATTTCTTGCATGGAGTTTGCACAGTGCAGGAAGCAATCAAAGAGCAGCCTTGCTAGAGCCCTGCTGCTTCCTGGGTGGAGGAAGATGGGGAATTGAAGGTGTTGGAGGTCTGGAGCCCTGGAGGAGGAGGAGCTGGGTGTCTCCTGGGCAGCAGGATATGCAGCAAGGACCCTGGGTACGTGTCAGGGCTCCTGATAAAGCAGTCTGGGATTGTGCTACATTTCACTTCTAAAGTACCCTTGGAGGTCTCTATTGTCTGTAAGTAGGGGGCAAGGGGATCCCGTCTCTTCAGGGTTGGCAGTAGAGAAGAGCTCAGGCATCCTAGGTCCAGTACACGCCGCGCCCTTGGGAGAACTGGCTTGCCCCAGTGCTCCAACTGGCAGGGATCCCACAAGGAATGAGCTGCACAGGTGCCCTCACTCTGGAGCGCCCGGGTTCCACTCAGCTCCATGAAATGAAGGCATTCATCACCTGGGACTTGCTGGACCCTGAGAGCCTCCCAAGTGCTCCTTTCCTAGGAGAGCTGGGTGGCAGGAGAGACTAGATGGGAGTTATTTTGCAGGTGGTTCTTCCCTGAAGGATCAAATTGTCCTCATCAGACCAAAACTTGGCTCCTATTCCTGGTGCCTGGTTCGCACCAGAGGCCCATCTCAGGCCTCCATGTAGGGAAGTAGTCTAGGAAGGAAGTGGGGCGCAGTGAAGAGAGCAGGAACACACAGGCAGATGCTCTGAGTCATCCGTCGTGGTCCCTGCCCACAGCCCTGCGTCCCTGCAGGGGCACATCTTACACGAATCCTTGCTGAGCACAGGAAGGTAGAATGATAGAGTCCGGTCTATCATCAGCTCCGAGTTTCACCTGGGGTGAGGGGGCATTTGGAGCCAAGAGCGTGTTGACCCCAAAGTTAGGGAGAATTCTAGAGGGATCTCGTTCCTTCTCCCCCACCACCTCTTCTTCAAAGCACAGACACTCCCCCAGGGAAGGTCAGGAGTCACACTTGTGCCCCTTCCTCTCCTGGGAAAGGCTAGCTCCAGAAGCCTTCTCAGACAAGTCCCTGCATCCAGGGTGCTTGGAAACAGACCCTCAAATCCAGCCATCATACCTATGCATCAGCCTCAAAACTGCCCTTGTGGGGGGAATTCAGGTGAGGGTTAGTAACTTATTTGGTGCAGCGCATCAAAAACAATTCCCCCAAGGTGAGCTTAGGGGGAAGAGGGGTGAAAGAGTGGAGTGGTCCAATTCCTGGGGAGCTCTGGAGTTGTGGACTGTGGGCAGCTCAGCCCAGGTTACCAGCACAGCTAGAACCTCCCTGGGCTCACTAACCCAGCCTGGAGGCAAGGGGTCTCAGAGCCTGCAGCCTGCACCACACCCAGCAGCAGCTCTGCTGGCGGCTTCCCACCTCCTCTCACCATCTTGGGGGTCCCTAGAGGGTAGCCCCCCATCTGGCAGAGTCTGGCTGCATGATCTGCTTGGTGCCCCATCAGCAAACATCCCACTCACTAATAACCCCGTCCCTCCAGGGTGCATTTCACACCGTCCTAGGGTGACAGCTTTAGAGGTGAATACATCACAGACAGGACATAAAAATACCCTCTTGCAGAGGTGAGTTTCCTACCCCTCTCTCCTGGAGTCAGAGTAGACAGCCCTTTGCATCATTTTCAGAAACATGAGAAATGCACACATTACCCAGTTCATGGGAGAGAATTTCTGCATCACAAGAAAATTCAACCCAGTTGGCTCCTCCCTCTCCACGCACATGACCGTTCTTGTCTGCGGTGACACACACAGAGCCCAGGCCCGAGGCAGACACCCAGTGCTCATTCTGATCACTTCCTTATTGTCTTCGCCCTCTTTTTGTCTGTGGGCAGCACTGATGGGGGCCTGGCTTCTTGCCCTGGTTTTCTTGGGAGGGAGGGTAGAGGGCTCTGCCTTCAGCTTAGTGGGGATCCTTTCAGGAAAGGAGACCCTCTGGGTGGAGATGGCTTTATCTCTAGACAGCTGGCACCTGAGGGGCCGCTTCCATGCTCATCAGCTTTGGTTAGGAATGGAGTTCAAGCGCTCAGCCCTGAGGCCTCTCCACTGCTGTCCTGGCTGGTGGCCCCCTGCCTTGAGCGCCGGGTTGAAGCATTTCCACAAAAGGCAAACACAGATCTCTCCCCATACCTTGACCCCACCTGCCGCTACTTTCCTCCCCACAGGCCCAGCCCCAAGGGCAGTTGTATTCGTCTCTAGGGCAACCTCTTTCCTTTCACCCTAGACCTGAGGAGAGAGAGACAGATTTGGGCATTCCTGAGCCAGCCTTCAGGACTCTTAGCAGAGGTCCTAGCAAGATCCAGTCCAGGCCCTGGTCCTACCAGTAAGACCCAGCTGTCAAATCACGTCAGGGTTTTACGTGGCTTGGGAAGCTCCAACCAGACAAGGGTAGAGAGAAGCAGAGGCAGGTGAGGTGGCTGGAGCAGGCCGGGCCACTTCCAGGGGGCAGCGGTGGACTACAAGAAGGCAGGGAGGCGAGGGGGTAAGTATTGCTTGTACAGAGCTGGTGACGCTGGCAGTCTAGAGCAGGGCTGTCCACGGAGCCAGGAGGCCAGAGCCCATCTAAGCTCCCGGGCAAGAGGCCTGGTCTGGAAATGAGCAAAACAACAGAGCCCCAAATGACAGATGTCATGCAGCTAATCCCCAGAGGTCAGACAGGAGTCTCCACTCCCCTCCTTATCTAGCAAACGGCCCAGCCTTCAGCAGTCCTCGGCCCAGAGTGCACCAGGACGGACGAGCCTAGAAGGGGCCAGGGCCACCTTCAGAGCCTAGGGAGGACACAGGTGCCTCCAGGGACTGGCCGCTTGGGCAGGCACCCCTTCCAAGCCAGCCTCCTGGATGTCAGGACCTCCAGTCTACACCTCCGGTGGTCAGTGGGGAAGCGCCCTTGGCAGGTGGGAGGATCAAAGGCCCGGAGGGAGCAGGAGGTGAAAAGCGATGCTAAGGGAGGCACCGCACTTCCCTCTAAGCTACCAGGCCAGCCACCCTGGGAATGAAGACCTCCTGTGTGTCTTCCTTGTAGGGAGGAGCTGGCTCTAGGCCCAGGGAGAAAGTAATCTCCAAGCCTCAGCTCTCTGGGCATCTGCGCTCCTGGGGCCCTGGCCAGGGCACTAGAGGTGCATGCTACATGCTGCAGATGTATCCAGTGAGAAGAGCAGTCACAGCATTCAGGTGGGGAAGTGGGGTGTTGGGGTTCCCAGAGGAGCCTCAGAGTGGCCAGCTGCAGTGGACGCTACATTCCTCAAAAAGAGCAGCAGCGCTGGGAGAGGCAAAGGGTGGAACAAAGGCCCACACAGAAGACTAAGCAGAGACTGCCAAAAGGAGGCAGGGGGCGGGGGCAGGGACGGGCTGGTGGGCTCTGCCCTGGGCACAGGACCAGGCAGGATGAACCCATGGCCACGTCCCCTGGACTCGGGAGTCGTGTCTACACAACACTCCTTTGGGTTTCTCTTCAATGAGACAGACAGAGATTTCAGCCCATGTAGTCACCAAGACTGACTATACCCAGACAGACGAACGGATATAACGTGGGCACACGGAGGCACACACAAACGTACACACGCGCGCACACACGCACACGCACACACACACACCACAGCCTCCACTGCCAACTGGGATGGACCCAGCAGCCAACAGGCATGCAGCAGGGCAAGGGGTTCAGAAAGACATTTAGACTATGTACAGGGGAAGAGGTGGGAGCCTGCAGGCACCCCTTCCCGCGCCACATCCCTCCTCTCCCTGAGGTCCTTAGGAGCACGAGGGGCTGGTGGCACTCTCCAGGGAGGACTGGGACAGGCGCCTGGTGAGGGATCCGAGCGTGGAGTCTGCCACTGAGGACGTGGGGAAGAGTTTGTACCAGCCGGCCACGGCGGCGCTCAGGTCCAGCTCGTCCAGCATGATCTGGGCCATGCCCATGAAGCACTTGTGGTCCATGCGGCCGTAGTCCCCCCAGACGATCACCTGCGGAAGGTGGGGGAGAGGAGCTGAGCCCCCTCACGGCTCCAGAGCTGGGCAGTGGCCCAGGCACTACAAATGCCACCAAGGCAGAGGGGATGGAGGGAGCCAGAACCCAGTCTGGACTCAGGCGGCAGCTGACTGGGCACTTGACATGTGCTGGGCTTGATGCCGTGGACTTTGGACATATTATCCCAGCTGTACAGCCCCCGGGGTAGGGTCCTCCATACCGTCTCCACACAGAGAAAACGACAGCTCAGAGAGGTGAACTAGCCCAGAGGCACCCTGGGATTAACCGGTGACAGAGCTGGGGTTAGAACCTGGGTCTGACTTCCAGCATCCCCAACAGCCTTCCTCAGGGAGGGCTGCTCACCACTCTGCGCCGCTCCACTGGTCCACCGTGCGGTTTGGTCAAGGCCCCGGGCCTCACCGGCCTTCACTGTTCCCACCCACGAGACTGGGAACTCAGCAGTGTTTAAACCTACTTCCATCAGTGATTCTTTTGAAACAAATCTGTATGTATAAAGAGACGCCGGGGCCTCCCTGGTGGCGCAGTGGGTTAAGCAACGCACTATGAAGCAAACAGCAGCCACCGCAGCACGAGTTCGATCCCTGCTGCCGGCCAGGGAGG
>JAGFMF010012100.1:4206804-4287372 GCA_019455555.1 Galemys pyrenaicus | reverse complement strand
CCCCCCACACCTCTGGCCTGTACCCCAGTGCTTATATGCATAAATAAAATAAATCTTTAAAAAAAAAAAAAAAAAGACGCCCTCTGGCACCCCTGCTCACAGAGAGTCCTAGGGTCGGCGGCCTTGCCGTTTGCAGTCCCCAAGAGCCCCCGCACAGCACCAGCTCAGCCTGAGGGACAGCGCTAGATGGGGAGTCGCACAGCAGGCATGGCCTACAGCCACCTCCGTGACCCCTGCTGGACCGAGGCCAGCACCATCGCTCTGCACTACTCTTTGCAACACACTCACTGCTTGCTGGCGGTGCCTGAGCTGGAATTTGAACCCAGAGACCTGTCACCGCTATGCTCTGTCCGCATTTAACCTTGCATGTGCCCAAGCCCTTCATCTAAGAAGCCGGCATGGTGACCGCCTGTAGGGTAAAGGTTGATCAGGTATTTCCACCCTCCCACCACTGATGATGGACACCTGCGGTGCGGCGAGCATTCCAGGAGGGCATGCGCAAGTGGGCGCACCTGAGTTGGGACATGGACATAAATGGGCGGCGTCATGAGGACGCCAGAACTGCGAGGACCAACCGACAGTATTGACCAGCAGCAGCAGCAGCAGCAGCAGAGAAAGGGAAGAAGCCGAGAAGGTGAGATGCGCAGGGGGCTGAGAGCCCTGCCAGCCTCCTGGTCTCCTGGCACCCCTGCCTGCCATGTACCTGGCCACCTCTACTAAATAAAGTATGAAAAGCCACTGAGGGCTCCGAGACTCTCCTTCCTTGATCCTTCTGTCCAGAACCATCCTGAACCCTTGCTCCTGTGCCGCCCCCTTCCTGCCGCTATACCGCCCCGTCCAGCACAGTTGTGAAGGGAGTCGTTGAGATCACGGCAAGCACCCGGCCGGCACTCAGCTCAGCAAGTGGCTAGCGGAAACCCCCACCATGTCATCTCACCCTTCTGAGACCTCAGCCCTTCATTTGTAAACTGGAGACATTCATCCCCATGTCACAGGAGAAACGAGATCACGACTGGAAAGCCCCTAACCTGGAGCAGGTGGAGCCGAAGCACAAGACACAGCACCAGGTAGGAGGAGGAGGAGGCCAAACAAGCTTGTACCTGCCAGGTAAGCAGCCTGGGGGCAGCTGAGTTACTCCCTGGATCTGGCCTCCTCGTGAGTCAACCAGGGGCACTCATGCCTTGCATACTAGTGGGTCTCTCATGGGATAATCATAAATACAAAAAGCTATGTAAAGCACAATAGCTGTCTTTGAGAGTCTGCCCTGCCCGAGGCCCCAGAATACTCACCTGCAGCACTTTGCCCTGGGGCCCCTCATCAAAGAGCAGAGCCTGCTGGTACAGAGGGTCGCAGGTCTTCTTGGCCACCTTTGTCTTCTTCTTGGCCAAGCAGGCCCCATTCTCAAGCAGGTAAACCTTGATATAGGTGGCTGAGAGTGGAGAAAGCAGGGTGGAGAGACGCTCAGGAGAGACTGCTGTGGCCTACCCTATCGCCTAGCTCCAGGTGGCCCCACGGGTGAGCAGGGTGGCCAGGGTGAGCTGAACAGGAGCAGCAGGTGGATGAACTGGCGCAAACCCTGACCCTCGCAGCCTCCTCTGCCCCCAGCCCTGTTCACGGACCTTACAGGTCACAGTGACTCCAAGGCTGAGGATTCCGAGGCCAGTGGGTAACTAGAGACGCCACAGACCCCAGCTCAGCTGCATCCGCTTTCCTCACGGGACGCCATTTCCCAAATCCCTCTCCCAGCTGCTCTGCCTCACCTGGGAGGGATTTGGAGCCTGGCTTGGAGGTCAGGCCCCGAGCTTCAATCACTTCCACCTCGAGCTGGCCGCTCCGGTCCATGATGGCAATGTGCACGTCCCCTGCGAGGGGCGAGAGGGAGAGTCCAGGCAGTCAGACCAAGGGGCAGGGGCCAGCGGCCGCACGAGCCAGACTGCAGTGGATGCTCCGGCGACAGAAAGGGAGCAAGATGGAGAAACCTGTGCGCTTCAGAGACCACTTTAAAGCAGCTGAGAAATGCTTTGATGGGTGTCTTGGAGTGGGCTAAGGGAGACCCCACCCCACAAGGGATAGGCTTGAGAAACAACAAATGGCCGCCTGGCTGCCATCTAAGACACCTTAAATAGGGGCCTGTTTTACTGAGCAGAATAGGCAAGTTTGGGGATAGAGCTTCCCACATTGTGGGCTCAGTGGTTCTTCACCTTCTCCTGTACAGCAGCCTGCAGCCACTCCCCTAAACATATGTCAAACAAGTATTTAAAGAACAGCAGTTTGAAGAGATGCAGATAGGAGTCTGCAGAGAACACGAGGCACTAACTCCCAGGCAGGGAGGCCCTGTTTGTACAGTCGCCAAAGGATGGAGGGAGGGCTGGCAGAATCTGGGAGTAGAACTAAGAACCCCTTACTGTGCTCCATGAAATGGATTATCCCACTGGGCAAGGTGTGTGTGTAGAAGCATGTCACTTCTCTGGTTTCTTGAACGCAGCTTTTTTCAAGGTGGGTTAGCAGAATTTGAAATTATACATTAGTCATTTGGAACATCCTTCAGAGTAGTACATAATCAGAGGCCTGATGCAGAAAAATTAAAATGGGCTGGACTTTGGGTTCAGCTACCTGGTTCATATTCTCTGCTATTGTGCATTTGTTTGTATTTGCACAGTTGGAAAGATAGGATTTATTACTTTCAGGAGTCATCCTGGAATTCAGCCTCCTCCCTCCAGCTATTCCTGTCCTCCCCATGGGGGAGGCAGTGGGGGAAGGCCTCCCTCTAACATCCCCAGCAGGATGAGCAAACGCAAAACTGTCCGTTTGAGTTTGGACAGCAGGGGGCACTACATACAAAAGTTCTAGGCTGTGATGGCGCATTAGCCTTGAGGAAGTGGCTGGGCTCAGCCTAAGGCTAGAAAAAGCAGACTCACCAGACCCTCAAGAGCTGGAAACTAAGGTCTTGGAATTAGCCAAATCTAACCCAAGAGCCAGAGGAGGGCGGCTGCTCACCCTTTCAGGGTCCCAGCAGACCCCCCTTCCATCATAGGGAGGCTCCAGTGTGAGGATGTTAGAGGAAGTCAGGACGGTGCAGGGGAAGAGTTCCTGCCTGGAATCCACTGCAAGGCTCCCGCAGGGCACTCTCTGTACCCAGAGTCTCAGCTGCTGTGAGGGCAAAGGTCGAACACTGTCCAGAGGAGGGCTGAGTGCAGACGTCTGGGTGAGACACTGCTTAGGTCAGAATGATGGGGAAGGGGTTGGAGGTGAGGAGGCATCACTAGGGAAGCTAGGTGGGGGCTGGGGGAGCTGCCAGAAACTAACACAGTCAGCATTTAGGGAGAGAAAGGGGACGGGTGGGAGGGAGCCACGATTGCAGCTAAGAGGACTAGATAGATAAGTATTATCTGTAGGGAAGAGGGATGAGAAAATGACTGAAAGGCTACCAATACCCAGGCACTGTTAGAAGTAACAAGTCAGATAAGACAGTTTCTAAGCGTGGAACAGGAAGGCAAATCGTTAGACTGTGGAACTAAGGTGGGCGTTATTCCTATTTACCCACTGAGGCTCACCAAAGGGAAAGGACTTGCCCAAGGTCACAGAGAATTGGTGAAACACAGACTCCATGAGAGTCAACGCTGTGATGATTTCTGTTCACCATTTTAAGCAGGGCAGCTAGCACTGCTGGGCACACAGTAGGTGGGTGAGTGGGTGGTGAAGGGAGGGAGGGAGCCTCTCTGAAAGTGCTGCAGGGCAGTTGGCAGAGAGGGCTGGTCCCCCTCGCTCTGAGGAAGGGGGGCTGAAGAATGCTAGGCTCATTCCCTGTTGGCACAGAAGTCTAGGGAGGGCTCCTTTCTGCTTCCTGAACTGCAGCACTTGCCCTTTCTGCTGCTTGCCCACCACCCACCTGCCCTCCAGAAAACTCACCCATAGGTGGTGTGGCCAGCGTCTGTCGGCCCACAATCTGGGCAGGTCCCAGCCCATCCAGGAAATCACTGAACTGGCTTTCAGCCCCCAGCCTGGTGGTGGGAAAGATGAACCTGGAGAAGGAGGCAGAGGGGCAAGTGAGGGTGTCAGGATGCTGTGGGAACCAGGGGCTCTGTCCTGGGGTGCTGGACACCCCTCTGTGCCTCAGCTTCCCTCTGTGTGGTGTGAATGCGCTGCTTTGGCTGGAGACTGACAACTGTTTATCTCATACATTAAAGAAAATACTCTGCTGTCACTTAAGAGACAAACATAAAGTTGAAGATTTAATCCTCAAGCACTAGGAATTTCCAAGATGACCCTTAAAAGGCAGGGTTGGCTGGAAACCTGTGTACTCAGCAGAGGATGCGAATGCCAAGAACTAGGGAGATAGGCTGGAAATTCTAGTACCTGGAGCAAATTAGTCCAAAAGCTGAGGCTGAATTCACCCTAAGCTTGAAATCCAAATCCATAATATGAGGTGGCGCCCAAAACAGCAAGGGGGCCCAAAATAGGACACCCACAGGACTGGGATTAATGTCGAGGGATGGTGGGAGGTCTGAGGCTGTGGGGGGCTGGGAATAGTAGCAGGAAAATCTGACAGTGACTGAGAGTTGGCCAGAAACCAACAGGGCACTAAGCATTCCACATGCGCCAGCTATGTCATCCGGACGACCACTCTGTGGCGGGCGCTGTTGTCCAATTTTACAGATGGGAACACAGAGGCTGCACGAGGTGAGCCCTGCCTCTCCTGCAACACAGAGATGAAGCCCACCTCAGGGGTGGTGGTGAAGATTGGGGCAGACGGTGCAGGAGAATTCCAGACAGCAGAAAGGTAAGTGGCAGTCAGCACTGCTGTGGTAGTTCTCATGCAGGGGGACCCTGACCTGCCCAGATGCTCGGGTGGGCTCAGCAGGAAAAGCACGCCTGCGGGAGGGCTGGTCCAGGTGGGCTCAGCAGCTGTGCTGGACCACGTCAGTTCTGAGATTTCCTAGAACATCCCAGGCTCCTGGGTAGCAGGATCAAAGGCTTTCCAAGAACAAATCCCCCACTGGACAGTCTGGCCCAGAATCCCACTGGCCAGTGACTGGCCAGTGACAGGCCAGGAGGGTGGGGAGAAGAGCTACATGAGCTCGTTGGCAGGGTCTGTGTGTCTCCCCCAGAAGAGTCAGTCTCCACTCCCCACAAAGGAACTTTGAGGCCAGTCGTTCTTACTGGCAACAGGCAGCAATACCCTACTATTGCATTCTTACAATAATGGGGTCTGAAAGGTTAAGTAAGAAGCATAGACTCTTTGGGGTCACCAAATCTTGGGAGCTTGGTTTGGAGTGTGGAGGTCGTGAACAAAGGTTATACAGTCAAATGGCCTTAATTCAAATGCGGACTCCACTACCACCTCTTGTGTGACCCTGGGCAAGCTACCTCGCCTTCTTCCCGTGCCTAGGTTTGTACACTTGGAAAGTGGAAACCACGGCATTGCTGACATCCCTTGGGGCTGCTGAGTGCTAATTAGACATTGTTTTGGTCTGGTGGTGGCTGATGGACCCCAGAGTGAGAAGCACTAATTGAAAGTGTCCAGGGAGGCCCTGCATGAGGTCAGGTGCAGGAAGCGCCAGGGACTCCTCACTCTCCTGGAGGTGGCACAGCGGTGAGGCCCCCGGCCATGGAGCCTGAAGTTAGAGCCACAGAATCTTGTGGATTCTGACCTTCTTGTGGAAGCCAAGTGTAGGGCTAGAGAAACCAGGTCTTTCCACCCTCCTACCACTGTGATGATGGACACCTGTGGTGCTGCGAGCATTCCAGGGTGGGCATGCGCAAGTGAGCGCACCTGAGTTTGACACGGGCTTAAATGGGCAGCGTCATGAGGACGCCAGAACCGACAGGACTGACAGTACGGACCTACACGAGCAGCAGCAGTAGAAAGCAGCCGAGAGGGTGAGGTGCCCGGGGGCTGGGCGGCCTGCCAGCCTCTGGGACCCCCCGGCACCCTGCCTGCCATGTACCTGGCCACCTCGACTAATAAAAGCATGAAAAGCCACCAAGGGCTCCAAGACTCCTCCCTTCCCTGACCCGTCTGCCCAGAACCATCCCGAACCTGCCCAGTGTGCTGCCCTTCCTGACTCTACACCCACCAAACCAATTTTACTTCTTGGCTGCAGGTGACCTCGCACAGTTTGAAATACACTAATCTAGTTTGACCTCCTGCGCCAGGAGAGGCAGCGCGAGAGAACTCCTGTCTTGAGCCCTAGCAGTGGCTCTAGACTGGAAAGGGCTGACGAGGATCACACTTTCCTCTCAGTCCCTCTCCTCAGAGCAGGCCAGTGTGTAGATGCTGGGGGCGGGAGGCGGCAAACCTATGGAAGGGATGCACAGCCCCTAGATAATTCACTGAGATGGAAACAGCGGCGGCGTGGGGCCAGAGGAAGGCTGGGGCCCAGGCACCGGAAGTCCAGGGGAGGGGAGAGGGAGGCAGAGGCACAGAGGAACCCAGACATCTGCGCTAGAAGCCAAAGGGGGAGCTCCACTCCCCAGGCCCTGGCACAGACACCAGAGGCACAGGCTCAGGAAGGGGGCGGGGCCCCGCACGCACGTGCCCTCCGAGCTGTTGCTGTTGGTGCTCCCGTCTGTGGACTCCCGGCTGCCCTGGCGCGTGACCCGACTCCGCATCTCCACGGCGATGCCCGTCTCCGTGCTCCTCCGGATGTTGCTGCGCAGCTTCTTGGTGGCCCCTTCTGTGGCCCGCGCCCCCAGAAAGCACAGAGGAGGAACAAGGTTAGATGAGGGATGAGGCTTCTCTGAGAGCGCTGCCAAATTCACTCTGACTGGGCTGAGTGGGGCAGGGCTGAGGTGACTCTAAGGCAGATCTGCCGCTGACCCCCGGTTCTGCTGGGGCCGGAGCACAAGGCAGGCTAGAAAGATGGCTGAAGGCAGTCAGGATGAAGGAGACCCCGGTGGGGGGCAATCCCCAGGCGGAGCCCTGTAGCCCTCCAGCTTCCCGCTCAATTCCAGTCCTTACTCCACAGTGCTCCCACCTCCCCTAAAGTTTGCCTTCTCCCGCAAGCCTGCATTTGCTTTCCCACTTCCAGATATCTTCGCAAACCCTAGCACACGCAGACCTCACAACCTGCCAGCCTGAGACCTCCACAGGACCTGTAAGCGATCTCGTGAAGCTGGGCCACTCTCAAAATAACAAGCATCCTCCAGGTGGGTCTGAGCGCGGGGAGGGAGGTGTGTGAAGAGGCCTCTGGGGAAGCAAAACTGAGAGCAGAACTGCTAGAGTGACCTGAATTAACTTTGATTGGCTTTGGCTTGCACAGAGAGGTCTATAGGAGAACCCTGGAAACTGAGCGAGGGCTTACCCCATGTCTCTGTACCGCCTCTTCAGTGGGCTCTCTATCCCCCCACTCCTCCCCAAGCCTAACATGGGGCACTTTCCCTCTCCTAGCAGCGTACCATCCTGCTTGGGTTTCCATGGCAACCTCCTCAGCTATGCAGTGTGGTCCCTCTAGACACCCTCTCCTCCTGGGATGAGAGGGGGGAGCCGACACAGGTTGGGCGGTTAGAGGGACTTCCCTGCTGAAGCTGCGCTGCCCATGGCGCTGGATGGGAGGCAGGTGGTGTTCCAATCGGGGTTGTACCAAAGGGGAGACGTTTCTGTCACGGGTTAGGGGAACAGCAGGTTAAGAATGAGTTGCCTATAGGGACAGGAAGAAGCTGGGGTGAGGCAGGAACATAGCCCCCAAAAGCAGTAGGGAGGAGGGGCTGGTTATCACTCTGGCAGTTCCCTCTCCCACATATACCATATGGAGGGTCAGGAAGGGGATGGATGTTTAAGACCCTAGCCTTGGAAAAGGGAATTTTATTATTCCTGTTTCACCCTACTTATCTTTCAGAAGTTCCACCTGAGGAGAGGAGCCTGAGAGGGCTAACTAACCTCCCTGGGATGGGTGAGGGGTGGTTGCTGAGGAAGTGCTGTCTTCTCTGAAACCATCCCAGCTTCTGGCATATTGGAATAGCTAGCTATCTAGGAATCAGTGAGAACATCAGTACACCTGCCTGTCTCTCACACAGTCATGTCTGCTCATACGTCTTTCTTTCACATAGACAGGCACAGCAGATACACACAAGAGCTGACAATCACATACGGTCCCACTGGGTCTCAGTCATGCATGCACATGGCATTCTCTGTCACACAGATGAGAACTTCACCCCTAGTACTTGGAGTTGAACCCATCCATTCAGTCACAAATGCAGATGCAAACTGCCAGTGGTGTGTGACCCACCACACAGAGAGTGCTGGGCAGAATGGGAGGAGGGGAGGTTGTCCTGCCCTGGCTCCTGACCGTCACATCCTCTAACCCAGTGAGAAGACAGACCGATTTGTGGGGGTTGTACTTTACCCTTCCTCCCCTGAAGTACCCCCACCACACACACTCTGAGGCAAGTCTCACTGCCACATGATCCCAAACCCCTCCCTAACCTTTCTAGACCTTGGGAAAGATTGGCCCACTTGGGAGAACAAAGGCCACTGTGAGCCCCTGGGTTGGGGAGCCACAAAATCCTGAAATTCTAGAGAAACCACAGCTAGTCCCCATCCCTGACATTTCACAAATGGGGAGCTTGAAGTCCAGGCCCCTGTAGGGTTGGGACTAGACCCCAGACCCCTAGACCCTCAGGCTACTGATGTGCTACTTCTCACTCCCCTCTACCAACTCTACATTGGCTTGAAGTGTGATTCAGTAGACTTTAGTTCCATTTCTTCTAGGCAGGAAGAAAGGTCTTGCAAGCTCAGAGAAAACTCCTCTACTAGTTTAATACCTGTCCAGTCTCTGAACTCTGTTGTTCTAGGGAGTGACTTTATGTAACCTCTCTCTAGAAACTGGGCCAAGTTGCTTGCAATAATTCTGTGGTCCCTAGAGACTGAAAGACTCCAGAAACCATCTCATCTGTCCCATCACACAAGGGAGAGGCAGTCACAGCCTCCAACTGCACTCCCCAGGGCATCTCCTGGATAGGTCCTGTGCCCTCCATACCCCCGACCCACAGCCAGCCCAGGAGGGAAGAGATGCTATCCCTGGTGCTGAAAAAGAGTTCTGCTCGGGTAGAATGGCTCTGTGTGAACCCAGCTAAGGTCAGGCCGGAACCCACCCAGGTCCTGGGATCACGAAACTCTGACTCACCCTCCTCACAGCTCCCAAAGCTTAAGAGAATGCTATGTCTAGAAAGAAGCTAGCTATTTTGCAACAGAGGAAACTAAGGCCCAGGGAGAAAGTCACTTTCCCAAGGTCCCATGGAGAGTTACAGAGCCAGGACTAGTCCGCTGAAGTTTCAGGGTGGAGTTGGAAGGTCATGCTAGGGCAGTGTAAGGAATAAAGTGGCTGGGGTGAGGCAGGAGACAAGGGATCGAGAGAGGAGGCTGGTACAATGTCCAAGCTATATATCCTGGGGCTTCACTAGGGCAGAGGTTTTGAAACAGAAGAAGGATTTGGGCTAGTGCAGGCCACAAATAAACTAGGAGGTACCCAGCAAAGGGAAACCCAGAGCCCAGAAGGCTTCACACAGCCCGGCCCCACCTGGGCAGCAGAGACACTCTGCTAGGATCTTTCCCCAGAACAGAATTTCCAAGGCCACTTCCCGCTGTGAGTCAGCCCCAATCATCCCTCTAAGGACTGGCTCTCCCACCCAGGACGGGGCTCCTCCAGGTCCTGGGAGAAAAAGTCCGAAGGAATTAGAGATAGAAAAGTGTGCCACAAGCAAGGGCCGTGCATACCATGCTCCATCCTGCAGGGGCACACATACTACACTACATACGGGTCACCCAGAGAAGTCACTTCTCTTTGTAGCCCTACTGTGTGACCATGGGTAATAACACCAACAGTCACCAAGTGCTTACTTTATGATAGGCACAAGGCTGGGAGCCCTTGCACAGCCTGTCTCACTTAGTCCCCGAGACAAACATGCAGGTGTGTTTGTCGCTACAGACAAGGCAGCAGGCTCAGAGAAGTGAAGAAGCTTGCCCTGTGTCACCAGTTGAATGACAGGGGAGGGCCGCTGAAGAACAACTTAACGTTGTTCTCCAGGAAAGTGCCTTCACTTTAGGCTCCAGATGCCTCGTGGGTAAAACAAACACCTCAGACTAGAAGGTCTCCAGGGGCCCCTCTGCTCTGACAATCGGCGATTCTGTGTTTCACAGAGACCTGGGATTGGAAGGACAGGTAGGCTACTCCTCTGGCTCAGGCACCGGGCCTTCAGCCAGGGCCTTGCACACCACAGAACTGAGGGATCCAGAAGCCCCCTCCTCACTCATCTCTCATCAGGGCAGGAAGGTCCTCCTGGTGTCTGTGCCATTCCCTGCCTGCTGAAAGTGGAGTCGGGAGGTGGACGGGGACAGACAGATCAATGGAATGTCTCCCAGTGACTCAAACCTCTACTGTGCTCTTGGAACACTGTCCCTTCAAGTCCCTTGGGCATAAAGAAGCCTCCACGTCTGATTCCGAATCAGCCTGATGCCTTGGTCAGACTCCCGAGGCCCAGCTCCTGCTCAGCCTAATCTTAACCCCTGACCCTTAGTGCCAACTGCTTAGTTCTGTGGCAGCTCATCCCCAGGATCCCCAGGGCCCCATCTCCCTGACTCCCTAGGGCCAGGTCTACACTGCCCATTCAGAGGCCATGCCCAACCCATGGTACTGACAACCTCAAGCCCCAGCCCCTCTAATATCTCCCTGGGCTGGATACCACATCACAGCTCGACTGCTGGAAAAGACCAGCATACATGCTCCTGTGGAGGGCTTTGTAAAAATCTATTTTAAGGCCTGGAAAAGTCCCCCACCCCCAGCCCCAACTGGAAGTCTTGATGAGCATTCTCCCTGGATCCTCCGGTGCCCCCGCCCCCTCACCACCCCCATCCAGCTGCCTATTTGAAGGTTTCTTGGGGGAAGTTGTTACTCTGAGCAAAATAAGCAGGAAGAGATTTTAAAACAAAACCAGCTGGTGTCTGGCCTGATGCCACAAAGTGAGGAGGGCTGGCTCCTCTGTGAACTGGGGTCCAGGTGTGACCGTGTGCCGAGGCGGGTCACTGCCAGTCTGTCTGGGGCTCCCTATAACTAGCTGTCCAGAAGCGTCATACGCTGATCAGGATGCAGCTGCTAACGGTGCGCGTGAGAGTGGCTGTGGGGTATGTGCATACGGGTGTGCCACGTGCTTCGGCGACCGCAGGTCAATGTGTGCGCACACGTGTGTGCACAAGCATGTGCACATGCGCCGGCTGGGTCTGTGCATCTGGACTCAGGGGACTGTGTCTGTGTCATCTGCTTTACTTGTGGCCGTGCACAGCGTGAACGGCTGGCTTGTTCTTTCCTGGCAGTGGGGGGCTGGCCTGAGGGGCAGAGCATGCAGCGTGCATGACCACACAAGGAACATGTCTTTGTAGTATGTGTGTGACTGTGGGTACGTGTGTGTGGCTGTTTGTTCTCAGGAAACGCAGAGACGACGGGTGAGACTGAACCGTGCGGGTGTAGCTGTGAAGTGGCGGTGTCTCCTAGTGCCGCACGAGGAACACAGTCGCTGTTTAATAAAGAATCGCTGATTGCTGTGTAAGTCTCTGCATAGAGGTGGCAGAGTGTCAAGGCGAGGAGCATGAGCTCAGAAGCAGCCGCCGGGATCTGAATCCGGGCTCCAGCCTCTACTGGCTGTGTGGCCTCCTCCTTCCCTTCTCTGCTTCCCGAAGGCCTCCGGGAGTGCTGTGCAGACTCAGGAGTCAGGACTTGCCCTGGGCCCAAGCCACACTTGGGAGGTGGTAAGTGCTACCTCAGCATTTATGGGTGGGGGGGTGCTATGAGGAGAGTCCTGGGTTCCCCATCGTCCAAGGTCCCCCCCTCCCGGTCATCTCACCAGGCTGGGGAAGCTGGAGTGAGCTCTTGCTCCACTGCGTCAGGCCCACGATGGCCACCATCTTGGCCCCAAGGCTGCTGCGGCGCTTCTTGGCTGTGGTGGTCCCAGTCCCGCCCCCGGGCTGCTGGGACCCGCAGATCTCCCCACTGATGCTGGAGCTCCTCACCACATTCCTGGAGGCCGCAGCCGAGGCCGGACCCGGCTCCCCGTTAAACATGGTCTGCGGGGTGGCGGGGTCTCAGGCAACTCTGTGAGGAAGGGGGAGAGACAAAGGGAGCCCACGTCAGAGCCGGGGACACTGGCCGCAGACCCACCACTCCCTAGCTGTGTGACCTTGGGCAAGTCACTCGGCCTCTCTGAGGTGGTGAGGACTAAGTGAACAAATAAACCCAAAGGGTGCGCAGAGCCTGGCTCAGTAAACTGGGCTATTTTTGTCGGCACACGGCTGCCCAGACAAGAGGCTGGTCTGGTGGTGAAGACAGAGGCGTGAATCATAAGGGCCACTCTTGAATTCCAAGGGGCTCTACACACCAGCTATCTGACCTTGACTGAACAGCTTGCAATTTCAGTGACTCTCTGCAAAACGAAAAATAAAAGCACTTAACTCACAGGACTGTTGTAAGGACTAAGTTAGAAAGTGTGTGTGAAAGTGCCCAGAACAGCGTCAGCTTAGAGTAAATATTCAGTAAGTGTGATTGCTATTTTCACAGCCAATAATAAGAACAGGCAGAACAAAACTGGCTCCAGCCCACTCGGCTGTGCAAGGAGTCGTGCTTGAAAGGACACATACGGGAAAACACAGAGAAGCCAGCAAAAATCACCCTTAATCACACCACTGAGAGGCAGCCTCTATAGACATTTTAAACTGTTTCCTCCCAGTCTCTTTGCTGTGCACTTAAAAAAATAATTGAAGCAATACTGCAAATACAATTTCACATCCTAGTATTTTTTCATTTAATTTATTCCAAGCATTTCCCAATGTAATCAACACTTTGTATAAATGTTTTAATGCCACCCTAATAGTCCATCGCATGCAGGTAGCATAACTGACTTAAATATTTCAATACTGCTACCTCTTAGGTCAGGTCTAACTTCCTTTGCTCTGCCTCTGTTTCTGCTCCTCTCTGTCTCCTGTCTTTTAAACAACACTGCAATATACATCTTCCTACACTGCTTTTGTCTGCTTATTTCCTCACGATTGAGTCCCAGAAATGGAGGGACTGAGCCAGGGGGTGTAGACACTTTTGGTGGCTTCCCCAACATCCATTCCCCCTTCCTGCTTCCTGGAAGACCGTGGTTCATCCAGGTGTCGCCACATCCCTTGTGTAGAGGCAGATCCTGAGTGCTTTAGCCCAGTCGGTGAGGGGCATTCATCTTCGTAACTTGCTACTGGTCCGGGGTGGGGCGTGGCTGAGTGGCCTGATTCTACTTAAGGGGAAGATTTGGATTCGGTGCTTACAACAGAGGTAGTCTCTTGCCCTCTGGTGTTCTCTCTCTCTCCCCCTCCCTGCTTTCCCTCATGTCCCTCCCTGGGAGAGGGCCCAGGCCTAGGAGGAAGCCAGTATTGCCGAGGGCAGCACAACCCAGACACAGAAAGAACCTCAGGCCACAGCTGGAGCCTGCCTTTCTCTGGTCTTCAGTTATGTGAGATAATGTGTTTTCCATTCCTTAAGCCAGTCTGAATCAGGGTTTTGTTGCACCCAAGAGTATCCTACCTGATATTGAGAACATAAACATTTTTTTTTTGATTCTTGGAATAATATTGATTGCCAAATTCCTTTTCAAAGCAGCAATCAACAAACATTTAAGCCCTTAAAATTCCAAGGTCTATGCTGAAAACCACGGATATGGCAGTGAGCTGGGCCAGCTTGGTCCTGCCCTCCCAAAGCCTCCAGTTCAGGAGGAGAGACAGACAGTAAATAACTAATTATGCAGTTAATATTTAATGATCCTTCCGATGAGTCTAGGGAAGAGGACAGAGGGTGCACGAAGCCACTCTTGGGGAGTGAGGCAGCAGCATCTCGGGCTCTGTCTTGTACCAGGTGGGCCTCTAGACTTGGCAGAAGGCTCGGCGCGCACCCCATCTCCTCCGCTCGGCTTTACGGGGAAGATGGCTGCTCCAGCAGGTTGTGCACCGGCCGGCAGACCCTTCTCCGCTCTGTCCCACCCAGGTGCACATCCTGTCCCAGGGCACAGGGCGCTTTGCCGTGACCTAGGGAACCCACCTTCTCAAGAGTACACCGAAGAGGGGAGGAGAACGGGGGTGGCAAAGGGAAGGCACTGTGCCAGCTCAGCTCACGAGGGGCGGTTGCGAGCGGTGTGGTGGCTGCTTGCCTCGTTGCCAGGTCAGCATGGCTCCTGCCAGCCTAGCACATTAGGGCTGGCAGTGGGGATGAGTCAAAGCTGGGCTTTGCCTTCTCTGTGGCTGTCTGGACTGTTCTTGCTCACGCTGTATCGTGTGCAGAGCCCCGGATTGTATTTCTCCATCCACCCCCCATCAACCTTGCAGCTAATGGAAAGTCCCCCTGGACCTGGGCCTGTGATGATCTCGTCTCTTTAGTTTCCAACTCCAGTGCCAGTTTGTGTGGTTTTGGGGGGTATCTACCTGGTCTTTTGGTGAACGGTGGGGAAGATCTGATACTCTGAATCAGCTACGGTAGAAGACTAATTTACTCTTTGAAGTATTTCTGTTACCTGTGTAAATGTCTCTTCTGGCAGATGAGAAAACCGAGTCCCAGAGAATCACTGGCCTTGCCCATCCTGTTCAGTTAAGAAATGGCAAGAAGTGGACGTAAACCCATATCTCTTGTTTCCACAAAGAGACAGTCAGCGCCCCAGCCCCTTCCACACAGAGCTCACCCAAGGAGGGCCCATCCCTGCTGCTCAGGCTCTGTCCTGGGTCACTGGGCTCTTTGAGAAAACGGAAAATGGCTCAGAGACTCATCCCCCTCTCTACTCCCCCCAGGTTCCTGCAGCTGGTGTGAATAGCTAAGGGGCAGCGGAGACCAGAGACTGTAGAGCATGGCTGGAGAAGCTTGTGCTACCCAGTGCAGCCTGCAGGATGCTCTAGAACACCACTCCCAGGGGTGAGTAGATGGGAACAGGGAAAGGGACAAAATTCCTGACCCTGCCAACCCAGGGCTCATGTTTCCTCATGAATAATGTAGGCAGCGTGACAAGCAGATCGCCTGAAATCCAGGGCTGTGTGCGGGAGCCACTCTGCATCTCTAACCGTGCCGACTGCTTGGGTCACCTCCTCTGGGCCCTGTCTCCTCATCTCTGTGAGCACAAAGGGGCTGGATGAGGTGATTGGGAGAAGTCCTTTGAATTGGGAGAGTAGACTCTAACACATACCGCAGCAGCAGACTCGGTTGGGGGTTCTAGCTGCTTTGCTGGCGGCCAGTCAAGCCCAAGGACGAGACAGAGACAGAGCTGATCACCTGCCCCTAGGAGGAGGGAAGTCCAGCAGCCACTGCCAGCAGCCCACGAGCATGGAAGAGGGCACCGGCAGGGACAGGGACAGAGGGGCGAGGGGCAGCAGGACAGTTCACAGCACCTCGCATGCCAGTTGCTCCAAAATAGTGCTATACGAGCTACACCCGTGCCACAAAAGTCATTTCAATAGTTCTCTGCCTCTGAACAGGGCCCTTTCCCAGCCCGGTCCATGGCACCCCAAGGGAGGAACCCTGCCATGATCTCGCTGGTTCAGGCATCACACTCCGCAGTCCTCCCTGCAGACCCCATCACTGGGATGGAGGGGGCCGCCCCCACCGGTGCCAAAGCTGCCCGCTCAGACCCTTCCAGGCTTCCCGAGGCTAAGCCTCAATGTTTGGCTTTCACTCTGGGGTTACACTATCCCGGGGGCTCCCCAAACCTCTTGAGGTGGGCAAGAGTGTGGCCCACCGAGCTATCCTGGGCTCTGTGGCCCCTTTGACCAGGTGTCTAACCAGATGATGAGACTTTCATGAGAGTCAGTGAGGCCAAGATGAGCCTCGCTGCTTTTTAACTGGAGAAACAAGGACCCTGTCGCACGGTGTGAACTGCTGGCTGGAAGGGATGGCAGTGACCTCCCCAGCCTCCACCCCCAGCAGACACCACCAGTCTCTCGGTCTTCCCCGCTGAAGCCAGATCTAACCTTAGAATTCTCCTCCACACACTGCCCTAGCACCCATGGATAGAACCAGCTCAGGAGTTAAAACCAGGCAGCTCTCCCGCCTACCTGTGACTATGCAGGTGCCTCTCTTTTTCTTTGTCCTTTTCCTAATAAACCCATCCTTTTGAAATGTAAAAGGAAAAAGAAAGAGTTAGAACCCGCTTGTGCTCCCATTCCAGTCTGAGTCTTTGATTTTGCAGAGGAGGAAATCAAGGTCCAGAATGGGCAGGAGACACCTGGGGTCACATAGAGAGGTGGTGGCGAGCCCAAGTGCCAACCCAACCCTCCCCACCTCCAGGTCCCACAACACTGTCAGTGCTGCCTCCCCATGTCTCACCTCAAGAAAACCCAAACTCACCGAACTGATGAATCTGAGTGTGGTGTTCCGCATCCCAGGGGGCTTGCCCCTCGCAACAGCAAGCCGCTAGGGCACTTACTCAAGGCTTCAGTCACCTTCTGCTGAGATCCCAGTCTTCAAGAAAGGAGATGAAGGCAATCAGGGCAGCTCCCAGGAGGAGGTGATGTGCTAAGAGTCTGGAAGGAAAGAGGGAGGCTTAGAAGAGCTAGAGAAGACATCTGTCCTCACGACTCCCAGGAGCTCATGGAAAAATTTTTTAGAAATAGCTGCAAGATCTTGAGCAAATCATTTAAACTCTCTGAGTCTCTGTTTCCTCCTGTGTAAAAGTGTCTGACTCCTGGGGCCCCTCATCGGCATGGAGGCTCTTTAATGTCAACCTGCTAGTGCTGAAGCTTTGCTCACAACTTTAAGAGTTTTAACACAAGGGACTTATCCGGGTCCCGTTGCTAAGGAGCTCTAGATGCTACTCTTCCTCTCTCCTGCCCCTAATTAATAGGGCCTGTGTCCCTCCCCAGACGCACCATGACACGGCCAGCAGCCGAGAGTGCAGGAGGTGGACACCCCGAGCCCACTCCCTGCATGTGCCGCACGTGACCCACGCATCTCTGAACCCTATCTCCTCTTTCATAAAATCTTCTGTTCACTCCCCGAGTCCAGCGTGACTCTCCACTTGAGATAACAAGGGGCGGGAAAGCACAATAATAAACACAGACTTTGGAGGCAGACAGTCTTGGCTCAGTAGCTAGATCTGCCATTCATGGTGCAGACCAGTCTCCTTACTAAGCCCCTCCCGCACCCTGGGTCTGCCGCTCCGCATCTCTAAAGCAGGATGATAACGCCTGCCTTACGGTTCTGAGATGAAATGTTACAAAATAATGTGCACGTACGAACACACACGTGCGAAATGCACACAGCTGGCTGCTAAATGCTCGGCTGGACAATTACTGCTGCGCATTCTGGCACCCTTGAAAGGGGCAAGGGCTGCACAGGTGCTAGTGCTTAGTGGGCGGGCACACCCCAGGTGCAGCCACTTCACGAGCGGGCTCAGGATCAACAGCATCACCTCCCACTCCAGCCCTGCAGCTTCAGATTGGCGCCCAGGAAGTGGACTCGGGCCCTGCACCTCAGTGGAGATGGGCGCTGGATGTGCGGCTGTGCTCTTCCCTGCCAGCCCCTGGCTCCTGGCCCCATTCTGGAGGCTGGGTCTGGCCTTTGAGACCCCTGCTCCAACCCCCATCCAGTGCCAGGGCTGCCTGCCGCATTGCCAATCTGTGCCCATGGCAGAGACCGGAGCCTGCGTCACAGAATGGGAGAAGATCCCCTTGGTGCTACCTTTCCTTTTTCCACTGAAGGAGGAATGAGTGGGCTCCAGGGCTGGTACGTGGCAGGGGAGGTAGGCAGAGCTGAGGGAGCACACCCAGCCCAAGTGGGGAGCACTATGCCAGCTCTTCTCCTGTTCATGCCACCTTTATCTCCCCCAGGCCTGACTAATATGCACATTATGCATACCAGGGGAGAGACAAAGGGTACACAATCGCCACTGTGTCACCACAAGCATACAGACCCACCCAGGTGACGCACGACTAAAGACATGTGCACAGAGGTACGCATGCACCCCGGATGCTACGCTCATCCACACAAAGGCACACAGAAGCAGCTGCACTGACAGCCACAGGCTTCCACACGCTCACCTGTGCACAGTGCATGCATGCACGCACACACACACACTCCCCTTGGCCCCTGCCTGACCCAGAGAGGCAGGAAGAGCCCCATCTCTTCAGAGGGCAAGAGAGTGGACAGAATCTTACCCGCATCTCTAGGTTCCCTGAGCTCAGCACACACAGCAGCTCTGTGCAGGCACTTGTGTGTGCTTGAACACACATGCACACACACTCAAACACACTCCAGCCCCCAATCTCACCCTCCTGGCCCCCATCCCTGCAAGCTGGACAAAGGAGCTCATCAGTGAGGTTTGTGGTGAGACGCGAAGGCTGGCAGGGAGCAGCTGCTGTCACCATGACTACAGAGCTGACCCACTTCTCCTCCACCCAGCCTGGACGAGGTGGAAAGGCAGTTTTGGGCAGGGGGCACCCATTCCCATCACGCAGAGTAATGACAGCCCTTTGGGCGTGTAGTCAGGGATGGGCTGAGCACCAGACAGACTGGGTCCTTCGCAGGAAAGCAACAGCCAGACATTCCTCAAGGGGAGCAGGGCGCTGGGATGTGGCCCCGCAAACCTGGTCTCCCCAGCAGCAGGGCCTCTGGCCTCAGAGACACACGAGGTCACACACTTTCCTGAGATAGTTCTCAGTGCAGGTAAGGGGGTAGGATGTAGCTGGCCCAAATCAAGTCCCAGACTCTAAGGACTCGGGACACCCAAGAGCAAGGGTGAGTCAGAGGTGGCTGAGCCCTGTCTCCTGTCGGAACAAGGCTCTGAGGGAAGAGCTTGTCCTCCCACTTGGACTCAAGGCTGCTGGTGGCACAGCCAGGCCTTGCTTCCTTGGATGGGGCCATCATGTGTCCTCTCTCAGCCAGGGGGTTTCTGAGGACATGGCCATGCATCCTCTCTCAGAACTGGGGACGCAGAAGAACAACGCAGCCTCCAGTCTGCTGTTTTGTGAGGAGACAGCTCACAAAGCAGAATGAATCACTCCTGCGTGACAGCCTCCCTTAGCTCTCCCTCTCTTCTGGACAAAGTAACCCAAGGCCCTCAGTAAGTGACCCCCCATGCTGTGCATGTGCCCAGCGCACTTGCGTTCTCCTCACTCTTCCAGACACTACTTCATGTGCCTGGAAGGCTCTTCCGCATCCCTTCCCCAAGTCATGTTCTGAGGCACCTTTGCCTGGTGCATCCCAGCTCATTGCTCAGTGCCAGTGTGGATGTGATTTCCTAGGAGAATCTTCCCAGATGAGCTTAGCTCCCCCACCCCACCCCATGTGCTCCCCCAGATTCTGCATTGTGCCTGCCAGTTACAGGTTGAGTTGTGTTCACCCCAAAAGATATGTTGAGGTTCTAACCTCTGGCATCTCAGAATATGGCCTTGTTAGGCCACGGTCACTGCAGATGAGTTGAGGTTGTATGGAGTAGGGTGGGTCCCAGTGGGGCTGGTGTCCTTGGAAGAAGATGGTCATGTGAAGACAGACACAGGGAGAAGCCATGTGACAGAGAGGCAGAGACTAGAGGGATGCAGCCACAGGCCAAGGAATGCCCAGGCTGGCCAGCTGCCACCAGGAGCTAGAAGAGGGTCATGGAACAGGCTCTCAGAGCGGACCTGCCAGAAACTTGCTCTCAGACTTCTAGCCTCCAGAACCTGATACAAAAAAATTCTTCTTCTTTCTTTTTTTTAATGCGTCTTGCTTGTGGTACTTTGTTACAGCTACCCTAGGAAACTAATACACTGTCATTCCTAAGTTGTTCAGTGCCTGTCTCCCACACCCCACCCCCTGACTGTGAGCTGCTTAAAAATAGGAACCATGTCATCCTTCTTCACACTGAATCCCCAGTGCCTGGCACAGGTCTGGCATATAGTAGGGCTCTGTAAATATTTGTTGAATAAATAAACGACAATTTAAATAGACATTAAACTTAATTATTTATAGCTGGATAGTAGAATTGTGAGTCTTTTTTATTTTCTTCATGTGACCTGCTGTGTTTTCTAAAGTTAATCACTTTAGAAACTGTCTTCATGTTATAATCAGGACAACATTTTAAATATTTTTTCTTTTCAAAACATACACAAACAGATATTTCCACCACTGTGTATTCAGGGAAAAGAGAAAAGTTCAGTCTTGTGCTGGGGTAACTGCCTTTTTATTGATTGATTCTGCCTCATGTCACAGGGGTGCTTTCCAGAGTCAGGTGTGCAGAACTTGAGCTCTGGAACATTGAGGGGCGTGATTCCAGGCGGGAGGGGTGTCCTCCCCAGCCATCGCTACCAGCCAGCTCTCATAGCTCATGGGCTCTGGCGAGATGCAGCACCTGCCACTTGATGGGGCTGTTAGACCTGGAGCTTGAAAATCCCAGTCTGGGCCCAAACAGAAGCAAGATCCTGCCCTCAGTGAGTGGAGTGTCCAGTGCTTCTCAGAATGTGCATACACATCACCTAGACATCTTGTTGAAGTTCAAGTTCTGATTCCATGGGTTGTAAGTGGGACTTGAGGATCTGCATTTCTGACAACTCCTAGGTGATGCCCCTGCTGCGGACCACCCACTGTGTTGAGTGATGGCGAGAAAAGGCCCTGGTGGTTCTGCAGCAGGAATGAGCACGTGAGGCCAGGAAGACCAGAGAAGGCACTGCGAAGAGTGCTGCTGGGCACCACAGAAGACAGGAGAGACTTGGAGGGGCAGAGATGGCAGGAGAGAGGTGGGGACTACCTGGGGCGGTTCAGAAAGAAGATGTGCCTTTCAGAGCAAGGTGAGTAAGTGCAAGGGTGGAGAGGGCTGGAGAGGTTGTTTGGGAATGGCCGTTGAAGGGCTGAATGCAGAGCTAAAACACTTGGCTTTCGTCCTGTGGGGAGTGAAATGTGACGTGACTTAGATGTAATGTTTTACAGAGATCAATCTGACACTAAGTGCAGAATCACAAGAAAGCTTGACAGCAGGAAGAGCAGTCAGGGGGCAGGTGAGAAAGAATGCACTGCTCCAGAGAGTTGGGGGTGGGGGTGGGGGGGCCAGGAGTCATGAGAGGGCTCAGGAGCTGCTTAGAGTCAGCAATGGGACATTGTTGGTGAGAAGAAAAAAGCAGAAGCCAGGGTGGTTTACAGAAAGGTTGGGGGCTGTTGCCATCAGAGCTTGAGGTCCCAGAGAAACAGTTGGCTGAAGGGAAGATGATCCCCATTTTAGAGATGATGAGTCTGAGATTATACTGCAACTCCCACATGCTGGCATTGGCCAGGAGAGCAGCGCACTGGAGCGCTGGGGAGCAGTGTGAGCGGGCAGTTTGGGTGTGTTCCCCAGAGGGAAAAGCTAGGGCAGAGTGCAGAATGAGGAAAGGTTGAGAGGTCATTCCCACAGGTTAGGGACAGGAGGAAATGGAATTCAGTGAAGGCGGAAGAATCAGTGGTAAAAAAGCAGGCGGGCTCAGAGAAGATTTCAGGAGTACAGAGATGACCAGTCTAGAAGCCCTAACCCTCTCTGAGCAAGGAGAGGCCTGCCCAGCCCAAAATGCAGGAGGGAGGTCAGTGGAAAACTCATAGTGTTCCTTGAAACAGGGAAAGCCCAGACCTGAAAAAGAGCACAGCCTGAATAGATAGAATTTGGCCGGCTGGAGAAGGGAACTGGATCCCTGGGTGGGCCTGGGCTGGAGCAGGAGCCTAAGGGCCCCAGGCTCCCAAGCATTTACTCCTTCTAAACATGTCTCGACAAGTCTTCCACCCCCAAACACACACTTACACTTGCACACCCACAGGCTTACAGAACCCCCAGGGAAGTGGCCTTTGGAGCAAAGCCTTCTTGCTGGCGAGCACATCATTTATCATACACCCGTGACACTTTTGAGAGTGAGCCACAACACTACCAACAATTACACCAGGACAGCAGTTATAAATTAGGACAGTCCCAGGTAAACACAGCCGATTGAAATTCACATTAACCCAGGGGACTCTGTATCCCAACCAAATATTCATTTGACCATTACCCCTTTCCAGCTGGAGTGGGGAGTGGGGGGCGCTGACAGACAGGCAGTGGGACAGGCAAGCTCATTCTCAGATGCAGGGGCCCCACTGAGGGTGTGAGCAGATGCACATATCTCCACCCCCTCCAGCCCTGCCTCAGCCGGAGCAGATGCCCCCGCTGGGAGAGATGCAGCAGCACCACGGACAGCGGCCAGCAGCACCCGCTCCCTGCCCGCTAGGCCAATCAATATTTCATGGGGGGAAGGGGCTCTGGTTACAAACCCGCGCCAAGCCGGAAGGCGCCTCCTGCGCCTGCCTGCCAGCCCTGGGGACCCTCCTCATCGGGAACCCAGCACACCCACAGCCCCAGGCCAGACCGAGACCGCTCTCAGATTCAGTGCATTACCAGCACAGCCCTGTGCCACCACAGCCCCCAGCCTTTCCTGGGCATAAAGACACACGTGCAGGCCACACACCTCCACATGGCCACTCAGACACCCCACCTAACCAGACAGGCTCTGCAGAAAAGCTAGCATACACAAAACAACAGGCACACACCACACCCAGGCAAGCTACCTAGACACCCAGCACACACACAGCACGCATACACTGTGTCTCACGGACACACATGACATGGCCATGCAGTCACCACATACACATGCACAGCACACACAAGAGACTGCCACACACGCACAGACACACTGCACAACACCCGTCACAGAGAACCCCGGGCATGTCACACGAAGTTTCTTTCCAGCAGACACACATCACACATTGTGCACACATACTCTTCCACTGAGACCCTCAGCCATCATTCAGAGCCAGGTTCACGACACATACACATATGCACATGTAATGCAATCTTAAACTCTGTGTCTCACACACAACACACACAACACACTACGCCTGCACAGACCCGCAGACATTTACCATGGATACACGAGCACACACTTTGCACTATCTGGTCCCCCCACCCTCCCAGGGCCTAGAAACTACCCTCCCGTTGGACAAGGGGCTGGGGAGGGGGAAGGCAGGATTCCCTCCCTCTTTCTGGCCCCAGCCTTACAACTCAGAGTAAACCCATGTGTCCTCTGAGGTTTCCTAGGGTCCACGCCAGATCCCAGAGGCAGGCAGTCAGCTGCACAAAGCGGTGAGAAAAGAAGGAGCAGGGGGAGACTTTGAAGTCTCCCTGCTTCAGCTTCAGTGCCACCTGGGCCCCAAGCTCTAGGGAGAGCCTTGCCCTCACCTGGGGCTCCCACAGCCTCTGCTCCCTGAGAGCCGTGTTATGCATGGGGAGCACAAAAACTATGGCGTCTGCAGCTCCTGCTCTCCCTGGAGCGCCCAAGTCCCAATCAGAGACAAAGCGTCATCCTAGCCCCTCCAGACTCCCCAACTCCAAGTCTCCCAAGCAGGCTGGGGGGCAGTGGCACACACTCCCCTGTCGGTAGGACAACTGCGGCAGGATTCTGAGCGAAACCCCAGCCAGGCTACAAGGTGGGACAGGGGAGAGGCCAGGACAGCAGGGAGAGACCCCACATTTTCCAGGTAGGTGGAAGGTCAGTGGCCCACATTTCTCTAGGTCTCTGCACTGCCTCCCAGGGCTGCAGGAGCCACACAGCACGGCGTGGCCCCTCAACGACTGCTGCCAGCTCTCCATATCCCTATACTGCTCGTTATTTATTTTGTTTAAATTGACACTTTTCACCTAAATCCATTTGTTTTAAATGTAAACCTGGCGCTACTACTATAAATGGAAAGCCAGTATCACCGTAAAATAAACACAGTGTAAGTGAAGCTGTGCAGGCACGTCTCAGTGTATGCACTCTGCTTTACTGTGTCACGTATCGGGGCTTGGACAGAATGAAGACAGGTTTCAAAACTGTGACAAAGACAAAAAGATTGCGAGTCACTGAAGGCCGGGGTCATTGGGTAGCTTTTTTAGCAACAAGTCTTTTTTTAATTAATGTATGGACATTGTCTTTTAAGATATAATGCTATTGTATACTTCATATGCCAAAGTTGAGAATAAACATAACTTTTATAGGTGACTAGGAAACAAAAAAATGATTACTGATATTTGCTTTATTGAGGTATCGGGACCTGAACCCACAGTCTCTCTGAGGTCTGCCTATATTAAAGCTTTGATATTAAATCATAGCCACACAGACCTGCCAACCAAAATCTCTTGCAAGTGTCAGGAAGTTGCTAAAGACACACTAGCACTACACTGATGCTTTCTCCCTGGGACAGTGTCGGTTGGAAAGAAACCCACTTTCTTACTATACAAGCCAAAGCTATGAGTGGCAGTCCATGAGCCCCTGAAAGCCACCTCGGGGCCTCCTGAGGGTGTCACCCTGAATGTCAGGAAGCTCAAGGCTTGCCTGCCTCCCTGGGGAGCTTGGGCACAGTGGCCAGCTGGCACCCCGTTGCCACAGTCCGTTCTGTAAATGACAGTCCCTAGAAATTGTTCACTTCTTTGCTATTTACAGATCGTCCTTATACTCAATGTTGAAGACAAGCCTCACAGCAGCAATTATCTTTCCCATCTCTGAATGAGGAAAGGGAGTCTCTGAAAGGGAAGAGACTGTTCCAGAGGCACACATTTATATGGGGCGGTCCACAAGTAGCAGGTCCTCAGCTCCCACCCAGATGCCTTTTCCATTCTACCTGCATCCATCCCAGTGCGTGCTCTGGGCTGGGTCTAAACAGGCAAATGAGTAGCTGAGGTTAAGTGCTTCTACTCTAGTAAAAGTAACTTTTCCACTGGGTATGTCCCTGGGCTGTGGCACCTCTCTAAACCTCAGTTTCCTTGTCTTTAAAATGGGGATAATAATAGAACCATCTTGCAGGGTGTAAGGATTGAACAAAATAATGTATGTGCAGAGTGTCCAGCACAGAGTAAGTGCTCAAAAAACACTATTAGGGAAGCACAAAGAATAGGACCAGTGTGGGCAAAAGGGACTGGGAGGAGGCCTTACTGCACTTTATTAGAGGAAAAAGATTTTGGTAGGGAGTGTGGTCCTCACAGCTCGTGCCTCTTTCTCCCCTCTCTCACTCCTCCAAAGGATGATGAGAAAATTCAGGGTCTCTTCCCTCTCTCTGCTCAGCTTTTGATGACACTAAACAGGTCTTGTCAGAACCTGGGCACTGCTGCCCCAGGAGGAACCCCTCCCTAAAGGAACCACACCAGGTGCTATCCACGCGGGAAGCTGGGGCCCACCCTGGGACTCTAAACTCTAGCAAACGTCTCCTCAAGTACTTGCCCAGACACCAGAGACCCCCTTTCTCTGAGGGGGCAAGAGCACTGCTGACTGATCTCCTCAGCAAGCCTCCGCTGATTGGACTAGGATGGGCAGCAGAGCCACTCAGCCAGTCACATCCTCTCCCGAGACTTTGGGTGGAATCCACCTGGCCTTGCGTTTACCTCTGAATGTGGCTGGAGCAAAGGGACACAGCCCAGGCACCACAGAGGCTCAGTGTCAGGAAAAGCAGAGAAAACCCAGTGTTGGCGACAGAAGGATAGAGAGCCAACAAGGCCAGAGAACTGCTGCTTCGATTTCTCCTGGCCGTCCGGGCCCCACCTCCCAGAGGCCACCAGTTTTCTGCCCCTCAGTTCCCAGGAATCCCTTGTGTCTGCATAATAAGCTCTTTATTATTGAAGCTGACTTGAGCAGGCTTCTGTATACAAGCAAAGACCTAATTAGGACAGGGGAGAAGCTGGGAGCTGGAGGCTCAAAAATGAACAATCCTGAAGAAATAGCTGCCTGCACTGGACCAGCAGTTTGATGGCAGATGAGGGGGAAGCAATGTAAACGCCCTAAGAATGTGGCGGCCGAGGGAGGGTGGGCTAACTGTCCAGAGAACTGCGAGGGTTGTGCCCAGAGGCTTCTCAGCAAAGGAGGCAGCTGAGCTGGTTTTAAAGAATGAAGGACGTTCTCTGGGCAGACAGAGCAGGGCTGGGGAGGTAGTACAGGCCAGGCGGAGGGAACAGCAAGTGCAGAGGCAGAGACACCAGTCTGCCACGGAGAGGGACAGCCACCAGTTCAAAGTGTGGTGGGGAGCGGGGGACAGGCTGGACAGGAAATCAGGTGCAGAGCACAAAGGGCTTTGAATCTCATGCTAAGATGTTGAGGCCTTTTCCTGTTGGCAGTGGGGAGCTATTGAAGTATTTTAAGTAGCAGGGGGTGACAGGGTCAGTTCTGTGTTTTAGAAAGATGGCCCCAGGCTATACAGGGAAAGGACCCGAGAAGGCACATCGGAGCCTGGACGACCAATTAGGGTGCTGCAGCAGTGGTTCATCTTTTCCTTCCATTCACTGAACAATTCACTGTGGACCTACTATGTGCTGGGGCTCAGCAAAACAGCTTCCCTGACCTCATGAAGTCCAGTCTAGCCAGAAAGATGAATGATGAGAAAGCAAGTACATGTGATGAGCCTCAGGAAGAACAAGGTCCTGGGGAGGGGGTGGTTAATTTCTGATCTACAGGTTCTCTGTGGAAATGATGCTCGAGCTGGTGTCCATCTGAAGGCCAAGCGGGAGTTCACGGGGCATCAGGAGGAGGAGTGTTCCAGAACAAGGGAACAACCCGCGTTCAAGCCCTGCAGCCGAGACAGAAGATGATACCAAAAGGTAGGCAAGGAGCAGATCCCAGAGCCTGCACAGACCGCGTCAGAGTCGGCTTTTATTCCAAGAAGTCTGGGGAGTATCTTAAGCAGAGAAATGGCACCATCCAACGTCTCTCTTTAGAAGATCACTCTGGCTACAGTGTGAAAAAGGAAAGGAAATGGGGCACGAGGAGAAAGTGGAGAAGGCCAGCTGAGGAGGCCGCACTGTGGTCAGATGGCCAGGCGGTCGGCGGGGCAGCGGGAGTGTGGCGGTGGGCTCGGAGACTCAGGACCACTCCCGGACCTGCTGAGCACTGGCTGTGGAATGTGGGGGTGAGGGAGTGGGAGGTGTCCAAGAGAACTTCCAGCTTTCCAGCTTGAGCAAGTGGGTGGGTGGCGGCAGAGATGAGCTGGGGACACTGGCGGCAGAGCAGGTGCGGCAGGCAGAGCTGGGGATTTGGACGGAGGCTGATCGTGAGTCAGTGTGGTCTGGGAAGCGAGGAGGCTGCGGGCTTGAGCCAGAGAGATAAGGTGGAGGGAGAAACTGAGCTCAGGGGAGTAGGGGCACCTTGGGGGCCACAAAGAGGGGATGGGCGGGTCTGAGGAAGCCTGGTAGCTGTCAGGCCCCGAGGCAAGATTGAGAACTGTGAAAAGCAAAGGTTACTTCTCTCAGGCTGAGGCTGAGGCTCCACCTCCCCTGGTGGAGCCTCAGTGCACTGCACGTCTCAGATAGGAGAACCCGCCTTCCCCAGGACACCATCCTCCACCACCTCCTCCTCCTCCTCTTCCTTGGAAGAGGCATCCTGTGCTCAGCATGTGCTCTGCAGCTGGACAGCTGGGTTTGACTCCCAGCTCTGCGACCTGATAGCTGTGTGATTTGGGTCAAGAAACTGAACCACACTTTCCTCCTCTATACAATGGGAATTACTTTAGTACCTACCTCGTAGGGCTATTCGAAGGCGAGCTTGTGAAGTGCTTAGCAGAGAACTTAGCACACAGTACACACTAACTAAATGTTACTATTATTAACATTCCACCATGACTAACCCCCGGACAGTTAGTCATGCCCTCCACCTTATGCCTCCTCCACTTGGGAAGTATTTGCAGGTCTGGCTCTTCCTGCTCTTCCTAGCCTGAGCCAATTCATGGGACTGTACAATAGGCAGGGCCCAGTGCTGGGGGAAATGCAGAACGCCTTTATTTTTAAGAATGATTTCAAATCTAGTAAGAATGCCAAGATGGTGACAGCAGGATGGTAGACCAGGTGTAGGGTCCTTCTAAGCACAGGGTCCTGGCAACCGAACCTCTGAGCCACCAGCCCTGCGCCCATCGCAGGCCGGACTAGAGCCTTGGCCTGGCCCAGAGCAGGTGCTGGTCCCCAAGCAATGGAGTAAAAGTGCCACCTGACGTTTTAGGTTCTTCTGATTTCAGATAGGGCTTTATGATTTCCATCTGAAACTTCATTGTATCCTTGCCATCGAGAACCAAGGCAGGGTGTGACCTGCCAGCGCTCACCAACCTCGTGGACTGCAGAGCTGCGAGGTGAACACAGGCCGGCCTCCTGCCAAAGACCTGCCTTGTGTGTTCTGGCTCCCCAGGGAGGTTGGGAGAACTTGGCCCCAAGGGACCGGCTTCGTCAACAAGGCAGCAGCCCAGAGAAAGAGAGAGAGAGAGGAGTAGTGACTGGGAGTGGCCCCTCCCTCTGGGACAAGCCACACAAACAACTGGTTCCCTGGGCTCCAGGCTGCTGCACAGAGAAGGGCTAGAGAGGGCGAAAGGTCACCCCTGAGAAAGCACTACCTGAGGGCCACAGGCCCGGATGCACACTCTGGAAATATGACCCAGCCTCTTCTGCTTCAAACCCTGAGGGGGCTGCCACCTGCTCAGGACAATTCATAAGTCTTTAGCAGCCTGCTAGGCCAGGGAGGCCAGCCCTGGCTGTGCTGCCCACTCTCACCCCTCTACCACCTCTGCCTTCCCCCAGCACAGCAGGCCTGTTCCCACTTTCACCAAGGCAGTAGACAATGTTGCCTTCTTTGCCTTCCAATTCCTTGTCACCCTCAGCTTTCTAAATCTCTCCCTTGGAACACAGTGTAATTACCACTCTGGGCCTTCCCCCAACTGGAATGTAAGCGCCCTGAGGGCAGGAGCTGCCTGGCTCACAGGGCTTCTGGGTGGAGGTGCCTGGAGGTTGAATGTACCTCCTGCTACAGAGGCAAGAGGGCAAGCACTCTCTCTCCAGTCCTGCCCAACTCTCCTTTTTCTTGTCCAGGTATCTGCAGCTCCAGGTGTGAAGAGCCCTTGCAAGGGAAGAGAATCATTATTCAGTGTGCATTCTCCTCCTGCCAGCCTGGGTTGGATGCTGAACATCCGGTTATGACGTCAATCCTTCAAGCGTCTTCCAGGTAGGGCAACAGGGGTATGAATTATTCCTCTCTTCCAGAGGAGACTAAGATATGGGAGTTGAGGCCACCTACCTGAAGAGGTAATAGAGTCCGGAAGTGGAGGATGTGGGATTTGAACTCAAGTCTGTCTGATGCCCAAGTATCTGGTGTCCTCTCTGCTCCTATGAGTCACCACGCCCAGATAGCTCACTTGTTTCTAGCCTGTGTCCTCGTTCACACACACCCCAGGAAGCGCAGATCCCCTGCTAGGTCAGCAAAACACCAGGGAAGGAGACAGCTTCATACCAGCCAGAGGCCAGTGTAGAAGTCCCCCCACCCCGTCAACAAAATACCAGGGTGGGAGACATGCCCTCATGTCAGCCAAAACTAAAATAGAAGATACCCCCATTGTCAGCCAAATGCTTGGAAAGGAAGCTCCCTCTGCACCCCAAGTCAGCAAAAGGCCAGTGAGAAACTTCCCAATACCCAGCTCTGCCTGGGCCCAATGACATGGGTTGGAGTGTACAGACCAAGGCGGTGCTCCCAGGGTGGGGTGGGGGGCAGGCACAGTGACTGCTGCTGCTGCCTAGGGGAGAAGGCTGTGGCTGGGGAGTGGGGCACGCTTGCTCGGGTGAGAGTTCTCACATGGCACTAATGAAATCAACCACCAGCCTGCCCTCCCCCTCCCCAGGGACCCTCCAGGCTCCAGCTGATGCAATGCCCAGGCCAGATAATTGTTTTCTTCCCTCCTTAAAGGGCCAGCTTCTGTTGCAACTACGGACATCAACTAGACCCCGACAGACCCCCATAGAGACTAGCATCTGGTTAGGGCTAGGGGGAGCCCAGGAAAGTAGCAGCTTAGCCCTGGGTTCCATAAAGTAAAATCCAATTAACGTCCAGAGACCAGAAGTGTCTGTGAGCAAAGAGGGAGAGGGAATAAAATAGTTAAGACACGACAGTGCATGGCCCACAGAGACCACAAGCCCCAAGGGAAGAAACCTTTGTCCCAGTGGGTCCTCAGCCTGTCTCCTGCTCACCTGTCCCTTAAGTCCTTGGTACAGAGGTTACTCATGTGTTCAGCATTACCTACTGAGCTCCCCTGAGTTCCAGGCACTGTGCTAAGCAATCCAAATCCCCATTTCATTTACTCCTCCCTTCAGACCTAGAAAGTGGGTCTGTTTTACTAAAGGAGGCTCAGAGAGGGGAAGAGATGTCCTGAATATCACACAGGCAGAAAGTGGCAGAGGCTGGGTTTGAAGCCTAGTTTGCTGGACTCTGGGCTTCACATCATCCAGATGTGTAGATGTAGAAGCCCAGGGTTGGAGGTCCTTAATCCAGGCACAGAGGGCAGGGGTCTGTGAGCCCTAAATGAGCTCTGGAGGGCATGGTTGGTTTAAATACAGGTTTCATAAGCCCCTCCTCAACATTCCCCCCCCCCCCAAATGCCCCATTAGGCTGCCCACACACCCCTAGGGACAGTTGGCAGCTGCCTGATTACAGACTAATGGGTGGCTGGCAGCAACTGGGGGGAGGGGGGGCAGCTAGTTAACCCCTTCATGACCAGGCCTATCCCAGAAAGACCCTCTCTTCACTACTTCAGGGCCTAAAGCCAATGAACGTAGACTTAAGTCATCACGAACAGAGAACAAGATCAGATAGACAGCAGCCTTTCTTTCCACATCCAGACAACATCCTTGGGGCTGGAATTGAACACCTGCACTCACCCAGGCTCCCCAGTCTAAAGGGCGACATCCAAATAGCCTTGAGGTGGCAGTTCCAGTAACTGATGTTATTTGGCCTTGGGTATAGCGTTGCCCACTCCATACAGGACCACAGGAGCCTTGGGCCTTCCCTGAATTTCCAGATCCAGGATACTGGACAAAACCCACTTCTCAGGGGCTGGGTTGTCCAGAGAAGATGATGGGGACATGGGTTCAGGCAGTCTGGAGGCCAGCCTGCACAAATACCCCCCTCCCCTAGAGGAGCGATTGCCCAGACGTGGTGCGAGCCTCCCTGAACCTGGACTCCCCATTGTGGGTTGACCAGCTGCCTTTCCCAGCTTCAGAGAAACCCTCCCTTCCCACCCTAGGGCTGGAGTGAGCACCACCCCTTCTCTGTCATAGGGTGGGGGTCCTCTGGGCACCACAATAGCATCACATTGGGAGGAAAGAGTGGCTGCTTTTCAACCAGGGCATGGGCAGGAGGGAGAAAGGCAGGCTGCTTTCCAGCTCCCTTTCCAGGAGGGATTTTAAGCACTTTCCAAAAATGCCATGCGAGGCAAAGCTGTTGAAGCCCAGGGCCCCAGGTGCTCTGAGCATCAGCAAAGAACTCAAGACTCTGGGGCTCCCAATCCCATTTCCCAGGCTTCCCCAAACATACCCCCATCCCCGTGACCCCCTCCCATACCTCAGCCCCCCACCCGGAGCCATCACACACCCTGTGCCCATCCCCCGAGCCCCGGCCCACCCCTCCATCCCCAGACCCTGCACACTCTGATCCCTACGTGGCGGCTCACGCCCAGAGCACCTCCCCACCCTCCTGACCCCCAAGACTGCCGTAGCCCCCTCCCCACATCCATTCCTAGGCAAGCAAGGCCTGCTGACTTACCCCGAGGTGGGTTCGGGGTCCAGACAGGGAGGGGTCTCTGCTGGCCGAGGCGACGCCTCAAGGCGGGGCAGGTGCTGCCCCAGGACCCCGCCCCGCGGACCCGGCGGTAGGCGCGGCCCAGTCCCTGGCGGGCGGCGGACTCAGAAGAGGTAGGGACGCGGGGCGGGGAGGGGCGGCGAGAGAGGCTCACGGGGGCATTGCCCGTCACCAGGCCGGGCAGCTCCGCTCCGCCCGCCTGCACTGCCGGCTCCGCGGCTGCCACCGTTCTCAGCCGCCGCGGGGTGCAAAGCCTAAGCACTGGCTGGCGGGAGGCGAAGAGGGAGGCGGGGCCTGACGAGGGCGGGGCCCCTGTTGGGGGAGGGGCAAGAGGGAAAGGCGGGGCCAACTGGGGCAGGGCCTCTGGTGGTGGGCGTGGCCTAGGGGAATAGGGAGAGTCTGGATTTGCCTGGTTGGGGGCCTTCTATGCTAATAAGGTCTGGAAGGGGCGGGGTCTAATGGAATGTCCCTGGATAATGCTTCAAGTCCCATTCTAACTAGGTTCCCCCTCACCACCACCACCACCACCTCTCTTCTTTTTCATCCTTCCTTCTCTTTGGGCCACCTCCCAAGACTTCACTGGCACTGCAATACCCCTGCCTCACCTTGGACCAGATCCTAGAACGTCAGATGGTGAGAGAAGGGGCAATGACTTAACAAACATCAGATCCAATTTACAGATGGAAATACTGAAGCACGGAAAGGAGAAAAGACTTGCCAATATCCCTGCTATGAAGAAGAACGTATGATGGCCCTTTCAGACAAAGGGCAAAGGAATAGAGACCCAAGTTAAGCTCCCTCCTCTGCCCTCTCCACTTCTAGAGCAGCAGTTTTCAACCTGGGACAATTTTGTCCTCCAGGGCACATTTGACAATGTCTGGAGACAGCTTTGGTTGTCATAACTGGGGGTTGCTTACTGGCATCTCGTGAGAGGAGACCAGGGATGCTGTTAAATACCCTGCAATGCACAGGTAAGCCCCCACACCAAAGAATTATCAGACCCAAAATGTTAATAGTGCCAAAGTTGAGAAAGCCTGTTCGAGCTGGCATCTTCCTAAATGAACTTCCTGAGACCTCGGGTTCCTTGGCAGACTGGGACTTGAAGGGGATGCTATAAGGTCTTCCCTAAGGTCATGCCTGCCTCATCTTTCTGTGTCTAACCTTGCTTAGCTGGTCAATTCCATGTTGGGGGTTCCTGCATTTTTAATTTCTTTCATTAACAGAGGGGACAATGGTGTTGATATTTGCCTTCCTAAGTGTTTGCTAGAGGCAGGTGAGATAAGTAATCTTCCTGCTGAGAGCATGGATTAAAATGTGAATGAAGAGTGGAAAAGTGTGAAGGAAAATGAAAATTATCGAAGTTAAATGACCCTTCTGGTGCTAGCTAGCTGTAATCTTCTATTTACTTTATCTCACCCCTTTTCACCTGGCCTGGGAGAAGGGTGAACTGAAAACTCATCAGTGTGGGGGCCCTGAGTAGGTCCTGCAACTGACCAGAGGTGAACTGGGACTCACAATTTTATTAACTGATTAATTAAACATTTGCTATTATCTACTTTATATCAAGTCTAGAACTAGGGTGTATGTTATGAAACAGTTGTTCTGGAACAGTAAGGAGGGTTAGATTAGAGGAGTCAAGATGGAGACAAGGGAAGTAGCTGGTGGAAGGATGGGGAGAGCAGAACTTGGAAGGATGTGGAGAGGGAGGGAAGAATCAGGGTTATCCTGTACTCCTCTTGTTCATCCCATCACAGAGACATGTAAACCAGGATTCTCTTAGGAATCATGGTCCCTTAACATATCTGATGAAAACTTGGACTTGCTCTGCAGAAATGTGCAAGTGTACACTTGTACAAGTGTACATTTGCATATAATTTCATGGGCTCCAAACCACCATATTGGCTCTGGGAAGGATTGGCTGGGTGGATTTGATTCTTGTTTTTTTTCTTTCTCTGGATGGATTTGATTCTTGAGGACATACAGAAAAATAATCATATGGAATTTAAAAATCCAGAAAAAAAATCAATGGAAAGGAATTTGCCTATCTGGTATGAAAACATATTATAAAGTCAGTGTATTTAAGCAGTATGATACTAAAGCAGAACTAGAGCATTGAGTGGAGCAAAATGAAATATAGGACCTGACCACACAAGGGAATTGATTGTACAATAACAATGGGGTGGGAGGGGGGACGGGCGGGGAACACCAGGCCTTCTTAAAGGAGGAATATAGGCCTTTCAAAAAATGGGTGGAATAACTGTCAAGTCATTTGGGGAAATAAAAGTAAGCTATGACCTTAGGTGACATGAAATAAATTCCAGGTGGAGCACATATTTAAATAACACCATAATGTACCAGAAAAAAGATGAATACATGTTTTAATAAGTTTGGAAATGGAAAAGATTTTCTAATCATGATAAACATAGACACCAAAGGGGAAACTATATATATATATATATATATATAAAAACTTATATAGACAAATGACCATACTCATGTTTGAAAAGCAAATGACGAACTGGAGGGTATACATCCCAGTTGCCCTCCATTTTTGTCCTCTTTGGCTCCCTGCCTTTCCCCCAAGTTAAGAAGAGACCAGACTGGGACTGTGGGAGTAGCCGAGCCCAGCCCATGCAGAGGCTTCTCTGGAGCCACCCTGACCAACCTCCACCTGTTTAGGGCCGGGAAGCCCCGGAAATCCCAGCCGGCCATCTGGGTCCACAGCAGGTGTCTTCTTACAGTGAGCAAGTCGGCCTGGAGACTGCTCACTGCTTCCCTCGAGCGACCATCCTGGGAACTGCAACTCTCGTCTAGCTCCTGCAGCTTCTGGAGGTTAGGGGAGGAATTTTTTCTTAAAATAAGTAACAGGGCTCTCCTTGGTGGCGCAGGGCTTAAATACAGAGCGCTATCAAACTATCACCAGCCACAGTGACACGAGTTCAATCCCTGGCCAGGGAGCTGACCCACATGGTGCAGCAGACCTCTCCTGCCTTGCCCACTGCTCCCCTCAGCAGTATATTTCAGTAGATCTGCTTGTTCTGCTTCCCACTCTGTCTCTGGTGAATCCTCTGATCCCCCATACCTCTGGGCCACACCCTAGTTCATCACTGCATAAATAAATACATCTTTAAAAAAGTAAGATAAATAACAACTAAATTTTTTTATAGTGTTAACCACATCCCATGCATTGTATTGAACACATAACAGAGTATTCCATTTGGCCTTCACTGTAGCTGTTTTAGGTCCACTGTATTATCATCCCCATTTCATAGATGAGAAAACTGAGGCCTGGAGAGCAACTACTTGTCCAATCTCTAATAAGTAGTATCAGGAGTTAATGTCCAACTCATGAGCTCACCCTTTTTTTTAAAAAAGATTTATTTTTGCACTGGGGTGTAGGCCAGAGGTGCAGAGGATGAGAGAATTCACCAGAGACAGAGTGGGGAGCAGAAGGTGGATCTAGTGCTGAGGGGAGCAGTGGGTAAAACAGGAGAGGTCTGCTATGCCTGCCATATGTGGGTTAGCAACTTGACTGGGGATTGAACTCAGGCCATAGCGGTGATAGTGCTAAGACTTAGCTCCTAGGCCACCAGGGAGGCCCCCTGATCTCACTGTTGGTGGAAGAAAGTCGAGTTCTTAGGGGCATTCAAAAAAGCAAGATTTTAAGGTTAACTGAGCACAAGACAGCCTTGTGCTGGGGATTCAGAATTGAGAAAAACAGGGGAGACAGGCTGGCCAGCAAAGCATTCCTGTTACAGTGAATCCTGGAGCATGTGCTAACCACAGCAAAGGGCAAGTAGAAGAGACCTTCCAGAGATGTCCTTGAGCTGAGTCTTGAGTCTGAAGCAGGGGTGATGAAGCATCTTTTACAGGCCTGGAAGGAGGAAGTGCCGGGTTTGGAGGGGGGGCTGTTCTCTGCTGCTGGGCTTTGGGAAGGTTGGAGATGAGGCTGGACAAGCACATCAGACCCAAGCTAAGGGGTCAGAGGAGTTTGGGCACAAAGATTTGGAAGACTTTTGCCTACTATATAAGGTGTCCTGGTCTGGACCTGCTTTGCCAATTTAGCCTGCCTCTTTCCTTCCAGATGCTCCTCTACATGGTTTAAGGTACCAGCTGTCTCAGCCAAGAATCTGGAGGTCACTCACTCCCCCCTCACTCTTACCTCTTACCAGGGTCTGCCCAGTCTGCCTCCTGAATATTCCCATTTCATCTGCTGTGCTGTTCCCCAGGGCCACTCCCCTAGTCCAGACTGCCTTCCTCTCGCCCCTGAAACCCGCTGCTGGTAGTGGCTGAGTGTCTGCCCCACAGATGTTCACACAAGGGAAATCCTTCTGCAACAAATCGTATTCTCTCTCCTTTTGAAAATGCTTTTCATTGATTCACGCAACAAATATTGAGCAACTATTGTTATGTGTCAAGTACTGAGGATGCGATGATGTGAGCAAAACAGAATATAAAGCCTGAGGGGTGACAGACATCAATCAGATCACCCTACCCTACACCTACACACACACACACACACACACACCAGAATAATACATAATTACAAACTGGGATGTGTTCCACACTCTCTGCTGCCAAGCACAACTGGAAGCCTCCTCCCAAGCTGCCCTGGCCAGTGCCCACCTGTTCAGGGGCCAGGAAGCCCCGGAGGGCTAGGCAAATGAGACAAAGAGCACAAATGTGGGGAGACGCACGCTCAGGGGCCCTGCTCTCTACTCACACCCCACCGCAGCCTTTCCTGTGCTACTGCTCTCCTCTGCTGTCCAGTCCCCACCCCCACTGGCCTGGTGAAAGCTCTCTTCTTCTTCTGGCTCAGCCCTGACGTCATCTCCTCCTGGAAGGCTACTGCCCTCCCGGTGACCCCTGGCTCTAACAGCTGTGTAAAAGCACATAGTGGAGGAGGCTATGGTATCAGAGACCTACTATGTCCCTTCCCATGGGTGAAGCACTCTCTGAGCCTGTTCCCACATGTGTCAATGTGGCGCTGACTTCACAGGGAGCTGCGAAGATTAGGTGGGAAATGTATGGAAAGGACCAGCCGTGACTGACACAGGGCACTCTGGTAGCTGCTGTCACATTGCTTATACTTCTTCTAAAGCACTCTGTATTCTATTTCTTCCCCTGCCTGCCTTTATCTTCACTCTACCATAATCTCTTGGGGCGGAGAGGAGAAAGAAGGAAGAGGATCTTCATGAATGGCATTTAATAGATACTGAGACATGTCTGCAGCATAAATGAAGAAAAAAATCTAAGCCAACTGTTCTGGGCAGGAAATCTGGAGCCTCAGGGTCCAGCCATGTGTATCCCAGCGATGGCACAGTGCCTACTTGACCCACATGCACTTTGAAGAAAAGCTGCCTGGACCACAAACCCTGCTGAGGCCGAGCTTTAGATCACTCAGCCCCTCCACCTCCGGACTTGGGCAGGTGGAGCCAATGTGAGTCAAGGGTTAGCCGGTGACCTCTAACTAATGGCCAAGCACTGCAATTCAAGGCAGGCCAAGTGGAGCCTCTCCTGACCCACGAAACAGAAGTCAGATGCAAAGAATCAAGTGCTCCTTAGTCAGTATCTTGGTGGGAGCTAAGAGGGAACAGAGGCCAAAAGGATTCAGAAGCAGGTTGGTGAGAAGAGAAAGGAGCATCCTGACCTGAGATGGGGAGGGTGTGAGGAAAGGGAAAAGGCTGAACGAAAAAGTCCCCGGACCTGCCCCATTCCTGCGGGTGCTTCATTCCAGTTCTTATTAGAAACGCCTCTGTCTGTCTCAGCTGGATCGAGAGGTTTCTGTTCCCTGTGGCCCAGTGAGCCTGACTCTACTTGTTATGTTGGCAAGAGTCTGCCCCTCCAGCCCTCGGTTTGGCTAGAGCGTCTCTAAGCTTCTCCCCAGGTCAATGTTCTCTTTGAACACTGAATAGAATGTTTTTTAGGTTGTTGGCAACTGAGTTCAGTATTAGTTACAGAGTGCCATAACATCCTGGCTCCTAAAATAGCTTGGTGACTGGGAGGATCCAACACACACCTGGCTTTGAACCTGAGCCCTGCTGTTACAACCTGCCTCCCCTTCCACCATAGCCTTTGTTGGTCACAAAGGAACTAGGACTGGTGTTTCTCTGTGTCTTTTGGCTACTGAATGTCCCCCTGCCCCTTTAACACTTTCTTAAGCCCCCTTCAGCATTTCAGAGCATTCCTGTGCCAGGTCTGCTCCAAAGAAAGTGTCACTCCAGCAAGAATCTGAACAAAGAAAGTTTTTTCTTTGGTGTTAAGATTTCCTGCCTTCCAGCTGTTTGGCTCTCAGCCTGTGCCCTGCCTTCATCCTCTAAGCTAACAACTATGTTGATAATAATGCTTCCTTGCTTTTGTATAGTGCTTTGTTCTTTTTAGAGCCTTTTCATACTTATTATCTTATTTGATACTCACAGAAATCCAGGGAAGATGAGCGCAAAAGATGGGTGGAGGATAATACCTATTATTTCTCGCATCCCATTTACACCCTTAAAACAATTTTCGAAGAAATAATTTAGAAAAGTTACTCCTCTGCTTTTGTTTAAACAGGTGGAAATATTGAGACTGGACTTCATTAAGTGACTTGCTCAAGATCACAGAGCAAGTTAATGGCTGAGTTGGCTCTGGAAAGTTTTCAATCTTGGGTCACAGATAAGCATGAGGTGCACCACTTTGCAAAAGCACTGGCCATGACAGGGGACCTCTGAAAGAAGAGGTGTTCTTGGCACTGCTGCCCCTTTGAGGCCACCAGGGGTCATTCACAACCTTACCCCTCTGGTCCCTATAGAAACATGGCTATCCCATCATGCTTGGGTGGCACCAGGAGCCCACAGAAACCAACCAGGTGAGATGGAAGGGTTTAGGAACTGTTGCTCAGGTGTTAGCCAAGATAAATGGCATCGGGAGAGTTTTCTTGTATTATAGAGCACTTGGTGGTAAGACAGGAAAGACTGAGAATCATTTGTCTATAAGTACCTCTAAAAAGAAGGAAGAAGGGGTAATAGTCTGTGCCCTCCTCCCTTCCTAAACTCCCTCTGCCAACAGGGACATCCTTCCTGGCCTTTCTGTGCTTAACTGAGGTTCTCCCATCTGGTCACTCCAGAACCCATCCTTCCTGGTCACAATGCAGAGTCAAGTTATCTTGGGAAGCCAGCAGCAGGGGTTCCATCACACAGTTCAATAGTTGGGGATAGACTAGGATATAAAGGAAGGAGAAGGCTGTGTCTGTGCTTCTCTGCCCTTGCTTCTTTGTCAATGCCCAGACAGAGAGCCTGTGGTCTCACACAGCCCAACAACTGTAAAACTGCAAGCAGCACAACTAGGAAATTAGACAGGGCAGTCAGATTATCCAATGGTGAGAACAACACTGTGTTAGGTGGGGGAGGAGGCATACATATGCAAACAGAAAATATGCTTGGAATTTCAAACAGAAAATTCATTTCAGAGAACTGGTTAGAAATGTGTTGGCTTGAAAAAAAAAAAAATGTGTTGGCTTGAAGGAACAAATGGGTAAAATGAGGCAGAATGGAAATGAGTAGTTTCAGGAAGCTTCCACTACCCCTAGGCCTGGAGGATCAGATGAAAGAGTGTTGTTAAACCAGAAGTGCACTTACTGCAGACACTACCGAAGCATTGTTTTGAAATGATGCTGTTGGCAGAACTGCAGAGACCACTGGAATCTACAGCTCCTCCCTGCTGGCCCTCCAATACTACTGACGCTGCTGGAGCCGACAGTCTCTGAATCCATGGCAACCGGATGCTGCCAGAGTCTCCAGCAAATGCAGAGGAAAAATGGCTTTGCCTCTCCTGTTGCCGTCCTGTCTTCATTCATACAACTTCCCACCTGTATTTCCCATTGGCTGAATATGACAGGAGCCTGCTTGCAAAGGGGTGTCTGGGAAATGCAGTTTTCAGGATCCAGTTTACTTCAGTACAAAGCAGAGCAAGGAAAGGCTAGAATGAAGCTTGGAGCAGACAGGTAAAATGACCAGCATAAATGCTATTGAAACTTGCGACTAAGAAAACAGGAATGATAGCTACCCGTGGATCTTATGGCTCAAGAGCTCCAAAAGAAATTTCCCATTTCTTCTATATTTCACAATTAAGGACATCTTTACCTCTGTAAATTTGGGTCATGTACTCATTTTTTTTTTTCCCAGAAATTGTGACCTGTCTTACAAAGATTTCCTAGCAAACAAGGCCTGAAGAAGGAAAAAATGCTAGTGGGATGCACAGTCTCAGGGCAGTAGGAATAAAGGGCAAGGGAAGCAGGAGAAGATGGGAGCAGCAATGCAAAGAGATGTTTGCATCGCATCTTTACAACATGCCATGAAGATTCACGGCTTGTCTGATGTGGGCACCCACTTGGCCATGTGGAATGTCTCTGGACAGGCTGGATGGAGGAATTAGAGCCAGTTCATCAGAAGGACGAATGGAGAATGGGTTGTCCTGTTCTGTGCCTTCTTATCTCTTGTCCATTGATCAGTTGACCATATTGGTAGTTACATCTTGTGTACATCTAGGTTGCTTCATTGGCCCCTTCAGCAGCTGTTCAGGGAGTTAGATAACATGCTGAGAGGGTCTGGCTGTCATCGGGGTCTGGAAGCTGCAGAAGTCTACAGTCAGTTTTTGCATAAGCAGAAGACCTCAAGAAGCAACACTGAGGCCTCGCTCAGAGCTGGTTAGCCATGTCTGTGACTGAGGTAGACCAAGTAGCTAGTGGTGTGGTACCCAAGTATCACTGAGATGCTCAGGAGGCACAGGGCCAGGATGTGGGTGTCATGACTTAGCATACTGGGTCACCTGTTTACCCCTATGGCTGATGGGTTGTAGGCGGTACCATGAGAGAGGAAATATCCCATTCTCTCTCCCCACAACAGTGAAGGTTCTCAGCAATCAAATACCAACACAGGGTTAAATGCAAGGAGTTTATTATGGAAATGTCTGAGAGAAAAGAAGCTGGAGGAGACTGAGAGAGATGTCAGAGTGATGTAGGCAAGTCTGATTCTAAGTGAAGGAGAGAGTGAGGTGAGAGTTATAGGTAAAAGTGTCTTAGACTTCCTTAGAACACAGTTATTTTTTTTTAAAGATTTACTTATGCATTTAGAGCTGGGGTGCAGGCCAGAGTCATGGGAGGTGAGAGGATTCACCAGAGACAGAATGGGGAGCAGAACAGGCAGATCCACCAAAATACACTGCTGAGGGGAGCAGCGGGCGAGGCAGGAGAGGTCTGCTGCGCCATGTGGGTCCCCTCCCTGGCTGGGGATTGATGCTTCACAGTGCGGCGCTCAACTGGCTGCACCACCAGAGAGGGCCTAGAACACAGTTCTAAGGAAACTTGGTTGGGCAAGTTCACTGAGGAATACCTGAGTCCAAGTCACCCATGAGAAGAGCATCATTTATCTCATGAAAAAAGCTTGTCCTAACATCCCAGCTTTGCTCGTTGTCATTGTAGAAAACTGTATCCCAGTCGTTGTCCAGGAGCAGCCTTCAAGAATTGTGGCGGAGATGTGAAGGGCAATGGATTTCAAAGCTTAACAGATATTTCAGAGCTTGGTGGCTGGGCTGTTGGTAAATTACACTTCCCCCATATGGAGAAGGACATTCTCATGGTCACACACCCTTCCAGTCCAGGACTACATGCAGATGAAGAATAATTCTACAACTTGAAAAGAGAAAGAAAGAAGAGTGCTACTGTCTGCTGAAAGGGCAGGGGTGCTGAACAAGACAAATGTCCAGCCCACAGCTTACGGTGATGCACTGGAATTCAAACTCTGTATGCCCAAATCTGAAGTTAGGACTTCTCCACACTCCAGAGCGTTCAGAAGTCTTCATTAGGAGACTACCATCCTCCCAAGCATGAAACTGGGAGTGATACTGAATACCTTTATTTTTCTTGCTCCTCACCCCTGCGGGAGCCAATCAGTCCTCAACTCCTTCCATTCCACATTGGCAGTGTCGCCTCTGCATGTGTGTCCTCTTCTCTCCAGTCTCGTTACTGTTCATGCTCTCATTACATCTTGCCTAAATGAATATGGAGGTATCCAGATGGTCATTCTGAAGTCCTACTCCATCCTATTTTATTTGCCATATTGTCTTTAAACACAGTTTTGACTATGTCATTACCTTTGTAAGAACTTCTGTCATTGGGGGCCCTCCCTGGTGGCGCAGTGGGTTAAGCAATGCACTATGAAGCAAACCGTAGCTGCTGAAGCATGAGTTCGATACCTGCCCCTGGCCAGGGAGGGGACCCACATGGCGCAGCAGCCCTCTCCTGCTGCTCCCCTCAGCAGTGTGTTTCAGTTGATCTGCCTGTTCTGCTCCCCATTCTGTCTCTGGTGAGTCCTCTTACCTTCCTGGACTCTGGCCTGTAACGCCAGCTCTTGTATGCATAAATAAATAAATCTTAAAAAAAAAAACAACTTTTGTCATTGGGAATGTAAAACAATATAGCTGTTGTAGAAAATTGTATGATGGCTACTAAAAAAAATTTAAACATAATTCTATGTGCTCTAGCAACTTTACTTCTGGGTATCTACCCCAAAAGAACTGAAAGCAGGAACTCAAAAAGATATTTATTTCTACACCAATGTTCTCACGCAGCATTACTCATAGTAACCAAAAATTAGAAACAATACAAATATCCATTAATTGATGATTAGATAAATAAAATGTGCTGCTCAGAATGGAATATTATATTCAGCTATAAAAAGAAATGACATTTTGGTATATGCTACAATATGGATGAAGCTTAAAACATTATGCTGAGTGAACTAAACCAGATACGCAGGGAAAAATATCATATGATACCACTTACAGGAGATACCTATGCAGTCAAATTCAGAGATAGAAACTAGCATAGAGGTTACCAGGAGCTAGGGGAGGACAGGTTGCGGAGCTATTGTTTAACAGGTACAGTTTCAGCTTGGGAAGGCAAAATAGTACTGGAGATCCATGGTGGTGATGGTTATAAAACAATGCAAATGCAGGGGCCACTCTGGTGGCACAAGGGGTTAAGTATCAGCTATTGGCAGCCACTGCAGTAGAAGTTTGATCCCTGGCCTGGGAGCTGACCCACATGGCGCAGCAGACCTCACCAGTCTCACCCGCTGCTCCCTTCAGCAGTGTATTTCAGTGGATCTGCTGTTCTTCTCACCAAATAGGGATAGTCTACTTTTGGAAGGTTAGAAACCTTCCAAAGACAGGATTCCCTCAGGTGAATCCTCTCATACACCCCACCCCCTGCACCTCTGGCAGGCCTGTACCCCAGCTCTTGCATGCATTAATAGAGTAGATCTTAAAAAAATACCAAGTGAACACACTTAATGCTACTGGATGGCAGACTTAAAAATGGTCCAAACAGTGAAACAAATAAAAAAACTTCCCTTGCAAATCTTTCCTGAACTCCTCTATTTCATACTAGGTGGAAGTAATCTCTCCCTTATTGAACTCCACAGCACATGAATTGTATCTCTTTTTAGTATTTAGCTGCTTTTCTTTATGCAATGAGATGGGAAGTATAGCTTAAGGTTGTTCAGCTGGCTGTCTACAGTGCTAAAACCGTAAGGGATTTACTGTCATCCCAGAACTGATCTTCAACTGTGTAAACTCAGAAGCCTGATTTTAATAGTAAGTAAAGAGTTGAACCATCTGGGGGGTAGGAATATGTATGAGGGTTAGGCCTTGTATTCATCAAGTCACAGAAACTGATAACTCTATAAGACAAAATCCAGTAATTAATTTACAATGAAAACTAGAAAAAAATGGCATCTTCCAAGTGGTAGATCACTAAATTCTGTTTCTATAGGCAAGACATTGATAGGTAGTCATAGAATCACATCAGGCAAGCATGGTGAAGCATTTCTTACCTGAGGGAGCCTGGAATATTCTCACCCACTTACAGTGATAATATAGACTAGAAAGTCCTATAACTCAGGTTGGCTTGACTGAGACAGAGGTTAGTGGACAATGCTAGTGTTTGCCTCTGTGATTGTTTTACTTGGGGCTGTCATGGTTAGCTAAGTCCTTTGGTTCACAGATTCTTTTTCCTAACAGGATACAGAACGATTAGTTAATAAGATTAATTAGGCTTCCATTTACTAAGTTACAATTACATCTGCTTCTTGAGATCTCCTATATACCCTGGATCAGAATTTAATTTTTTGACCATGCTTTAGACAAGCTCTTGGCCTACCCAAAGAAAGTTAATTTCAAGGCTGGATAGGTTATGCTGTAGTAATAAACAACTAAAGCAATTTCAGTGGCTTAAAAAAGTTTACAGGTTTCCAACCTTCCAAAAATAGAATGTTTAGTATGATTTACTAAATAGAATCATTTAGCATGATTTAGTAGGTGATTTTGGGGTCCAGGAATACTCAATTTTATTTTTCATATAATGTTAATAGTATTCCCAGCCCCCCCCCCCCCAAACCAAAACAAGAAAATCAAAACCCAGCTCACCAAATCATAACAAATAGAAACATCTACTTTTGGACCGTGGGGGAGAACTTGCATTTCTTCCTCACTTTACATTACATGCAATGTGCATCAGCTGTGGCTCTTCATATCTTCATTCTGACACCAAAACAGGAAGCAGTTCAACGTGGGACATCCTGTTCTCACAGCTGAGGAAGAATAAAATGGCAGAATCATGAAATGGCCCACATATTTCTGCTCAAAAGAAGTGGCTCATGGCATGTCTACTTACATTTCACTGATCAAAGCAAGGCCATGCTTGATGACATTAAGGTGAGACATATAATAATCTCTAGGGACAGGCCAACTAGGGAGGGCTTACAGAAGGGAGGGGCAGAGAATCTTGATAATGGTTTTTAGTGAGGACTACTACTCTCAGCCTCTGCACACCAGTATGACTGTTATCAGTTATAATATGGACTATTAAAATACTGAAATATTTTGTACTGGCTGGTAAATTTCTGTCCTGTCTCCTGACAACTTCCCTCCCCTGGAAATTTCTGGGGCCTAAAAGTTACAAAATTATTTCCTCTACTATGTATTCGCTCAATTCTAAGGGCAATCTAGTTGCCAGGCCCTTGGAAATGAATCTACTGTAGTGCCTATGTGCTGATGAGAATAATAATAACTTGCAATGTTAATTTGTGCTGCTTTCTACACATTTTACATCTTTATTGTAAACACAGTATTCACAATAATTGTTCAGTAAATATTTACAGACTTCTCCCCACTAGTTAAATTTATCTCTTTACTATCTCAACATTCTCAACATACAATTTCTTATTTGAGCTTTCCTCTTTAAAATTTTTTTTGCCATTCCTCATGTCTGAAAATGTCGTTATTACTTTACTTTTTTTTAAAGACTTATTTATGCATACAAGAACTGCGGTACAGGCCAGAGGTGTGGGGGTTGAGAGGATTCACCAGAGACAGAGAGGGAAGCAGGCAGATCTATTGAAATTGCACTGCTGAGGGGAGCAGCCAGTGACACAGGAGAGGTCTGCTGTGCCATGTGGGTTAGCTACTTGGCCTGGGATTGAACTGCTGCAGTGGCTGGCGATTGCTTAATTGTGCTGTGTCTTTAACCCCTGCATCACCATGTCACCAGGGAGGTCCATCATTATTTTCTTTATAATTCGATTTACAAAGCACTGTCCCTTACACCATTTCACCCAGTCTACCCAACTGTCCCAGGAGGTAGGAATAGATCATTTTACAGATGAAGAAATTGAGACTCAATGAAGTCAGATGTCTTACAGCTACTTAGTCATTTATTAAATACTTATTGAATGTCTGAAATGAGATTTATTAAGGCAGGATGTGAAAACAATTTTCCAGAGTTTAAAGTAAGTTTACTATTCTCAACTACCTTATTACCAACATTATGAGCTCAAAGGGAGGAAATAATAGTACGTGGATTTTAGTGTTGAGGACCCTTGAAACAAGCTCAGAAAGGGTCCAAGGTTACTTGTAACAATTCAAGGTAACCACCAGCAGCAGCCTCATTTCTGTTTGCTGCCTAATGCACTGATTAGAATAACATTCAAGACATATTTGATGAATTTATGTAGGAGTTTTGAAGTTATTAAAATTGAGTTTTGGCACTTAAAGTACAACCCTGTTCAAGTTACCTTCTCTTAAGCTTCAGTTTTAACACCTGTAAAACAGAAACAATACTAATCCCTTCAGTTTAAGCAGTTGTGGAGGTTAAAGTATGTAAAAGACATAAATGCTGAATTGTTGTGGTTTGCAATTGTTTTTGATAAAGTTTTAAACGCTGCATTTAAATGAGAACTACTGTCTCTGTCGACCTAAGATTACAAGCTGACCATTTTAGGATGTGATGATCTTTACTCTGGCATATATCACTTTAGTTTTGGTGTGAAATCCTCTTTCACGGTACTGGTAACTATCTTCTTTAGCGATGCATTCAGCCTGACATCTCCCAAGCTTTCTTTCCTCCCCCCAAAACAAAAAACCCAAAACCATTTACTCATTAAAATCCAAGTATGCAGACCACAACACAGAACTACAAGGACAGAACGCCCTACGGAGGTCACCAGGAAACGCCTCGGGATCCCCCTAGAAGGGGGCGGGGCCAGAAGGCTCAAGGATCTTATTACACTTCAGCCTCCCGGCGCCTTCCCAATTCTCGCGAGACTTGAAACAACTCGGCTTCTGCGCATTTCAAGACACTGGGAGTCAAGGCGCCAAGGGAGGGGGAGGGGAAAAGGGGGAGACGGTGCAAACGGCGTGGCCGCCATCTTGTTTGTACCCCCGCTTCGCGCGCGCTCCGTTCTCCGTGACGCACACTTCCCCCTCCCCTCCGCCGTGCCCAGGGCCCTGCATTGCTCGACTTAGCAGGAGCAACTCCAGTTCTTCTCTGGACTCCTGAGCAGAGGCGTGTGAGTATGGAAGCGTCTGTGGGAGGGAGGGTGAGAGGTGAGCGGCGGCGGCGGCGGGGGGAGGGGCAGCACTTCCCGCCTTCGGCGGAGACCTCACTTCCCTCGCGCGGCCGCTGCTGTAGTTCGGTCTTCCCGCCGCCATGTTGTGTTCTCGCCGGGCCCGCCGCTGTCGTCGCCGCCGCGCTCGTGGGGTCCGTGCGCCTTGTCGGGCCGGCCTGCGGGCTTTCTCCCATTGGCGGAAGGCGACGGCGGGGGGGGGGCTCGCTCGTGATTGGTCGGTGGCGGGGAGGCCGCGGACCTGGCACCTTATTGGTCGCGCTGGCTCCGGCCTGGGGGGTGATAAAGGAATTCGAGGCTGCGGGGATGCGCGTGTTTGGGCTGGGGCTGCTGGGTGATGACCCCTTACGGCGCAGGCGTGGGGTGGAGGTGGGGGGCGAACGTGGAGGCCTCCTGAGGAAGAGAGGGTGGTTTGGCAGTTTCTTTGGGGGTAGCCGATACCTGGCTCGGAGTGGGAGCACTCCTAATCCCAGAGCTATTCCTCTTGAAACTTGCTTGGCCCAGGATAGGGGGTCGTGCAAGCCCCCAAGGGTTACAGACTGAGAGGGTCTGCGAGATCAGAGGTGCTAAGCTTGGAGGTTGTTTGGGAGTGACCGTGAAGTCCTTAGATTCCACGTCTGAGGGCATGGGGTAGGAAGAAAGGGCATTAGGGTCCTGGCTTGTGATGTGAGGAGCACGTACGCAGGCCAAGAGAGGAGTCTCACGGGATATGTGTGCCTGGTCTAAATAATTGAATGCCGGTCCTAGAAGGTACAGCATTACGCAGCGAGACATGTATAGGGGCGAGAAAATGCAGAGCATTTGGGGGCACATTTTCACACGGAAAATATATAAAAGAACAATTGTAACTTACTGGACCATGCAGCTAATTTTGAGGTGTTCTATATGAAAAGTTCTGCTTTTTATCAGGGCTGAGTTTCCAAAGTTACACTTCCTGCAATATTAGATACTTGACAATTATTTGTTAAATGGATATTGTTATATACCTCTTTAGTGGAGGAGAGCGTCATGGACACCCTTCATCTTGACTCATTTTTTGCCTTTTATATGTGCCCAGAAAATACATCCACCCTTGTATGCACTTAATTTTTTTGATTTTTAAATAAGCATCCCGGAATGAAAGTAAATGTACTGCATCACTTTTTGTATTTTCTCTTAAGTAACAACCTGTCAGCACTTTGTGGTTCATATATTTCAAAAGCTTTTGTTATAGTAGACAATCATTAGAGTCAGTTTGTTGCGGGTACTTTCCTTTTTCATTGAATGGAAATGACTTGGGTTGTGTTTTACATTTGCTTCCTCAAGGGTTGGGGATTATAGAAACACATTGATGTTAAATCCGGTTTCCGATGGTCCTTTCTAGCTTTGGGGTATGTTACACTTCTGTTCTAATTTCATTTTTTTAAAAAGATTTATTTATTTATGCATACAAGAGCTGGGGTACAGGCCAGAGTCGAGAGGATTCACCAGAGACAGTGAGGAGCAGAACAGGCAGAGCAACTGAAGTACACTGCTGAGGGGAGCAGCGGGCAAGGCAGGAGAGGTCTACTGCACCATGTGGGTACCCTCCCTGGCCCTGGATCGAACTCACATTGCTGTGCTCAACCAGCTGCTCCCCAGGGAGTCCCTCCGTTTTAATTCCAACAAGCTCCTTTTGATTTTCAAACTTGGTTATTTTATGTGAAAATAAATTTTCTAGAGAGAAGAGAAAAGGGATTGATATTTGGGGGGCACATTTAACACCACATTCCTGTTCTGTAGACATTTTCATCTCCCTGATGCAAATGAGAAAATTGAGGTGAGATTGAGTAGCTTGTTCAGTGTCAGTCAAACGTGTGGCCTGATGCCAGAGCCTGTAGTTTCATAAGCTATGTCATTGCTATCGACATGAACCTGATTAGTCAAAATCCCCAGTTATATATTTGAAAGTAGATCATGTCTTTGATATCTGGGTGTTAAAAGTATGGGTGAGAGAATATAATGAATAAGAATTGTCTGTTTCAAAGACTCAAAACACAGAATGGTAACCATAGAAAATATGGGTTCTTAAATTAGGCATTTAAGCAGTGTTGGTTGGTTTTCTGTTGTGTAGGGAAAGATTTATTCTGCAGTTTTTCTGACCCAGGTAGATAAATGGGGGAAAATATGTTCAAAAAGTTTAAGAATCTGCAGTCTTTAAAACCAAGCTTCAGGATATTGCTGACATAATAGTCTTTCTGTATATGGAAGTGATTAATGCCAAGCAGTGAGGAACTACCAAGTTACATACTGTTAAGAGCTTGCTAAGGGAGTTTTTTCCAACATCACCAAACACTGGGATCTATCCAAAGGGATAATGATTCTAAGGTATGCTTATCCCGAATATGTAAAATTAAAACTGAATATGACAAAAAGTTTCCAAATGACAAAGTAATTGCAATACGTATGTATCATGTAAACTTGAAAATAATTGAGGTTTTAAGGGGAGACCAGTGAATTGAAAGTCTTAATTGCTCTAAGGAAACAGGAGTTAAATTTTACACGGTCAGTAAATGGCAAACATAGATCTGTAACTTTTAATTCTTACATAATTTTGTGGAACTCTTACACTTAAAACACTATGTTTTCTTGACATAGAATATTAGGAGAATGGAAAAAATCCTTGCCTTTTGCTCAGGAAGTGACCTTCCATTCTGCCAGACATGTCCTTTGTAAACATGGCCTAAAGAGTATGATGACCTTGAAAAGGTCACTTAGCTGTGCAGAGGCATAGTCAAGTCTAGCCCAGATCACTGGATTCCCACACCAGTGCTCATTCTGCTGGATAGTGTTGCCTCTCCTGCAGAAGCATTGGCTTGTGGCAGAGATGACTCTAAGGCACCTGCTGTATTTTGACAAGTTTGTCTAATGCACAAGAGAATGGCAAAGGACATTATTGGGGTCACAAATGAACTTCTTGAGGTTCATTCTAGCCTGGAGCATACAACCTAGGAAGAACATTCCTTAGCCAGCAAGTTGTTCTTTTCCATTCTGTTTCTTGTGCTGAAAGCATACTGGTTGTGTTATCTGATGTCTTAGAGTCTCTTAATTTTGTTTATTCAGTTTCTCATGCGTGCACTGTGACTAGTTAGGAAGGCTACAAGGTCGTTTTAGTATTTTCCCACAGAGACTCAAAGCAACTAACCTAATTTAAGTAGATTAATTGTAGGAGGAAATGGATTTAAAATACTTAAAAGTGCCTTTGGCAAGGGGCAGTGTAACTGCTGACTTTAGAGCCAGACCTGGGAAAGAATTCTTTCTTTGCAATGCGTTTACCCTCTGTGTGACCTGGGGTCATATTCTTAATCACTCTGAACCTTAGCTTCTTCCTATGTAAAGTAGTGATTATAATAACCTGTCTTATATGTGATTATGAAAAATGAACACAATAGCATATGGTAGGTACCTGTCACTTACAGAACCTTAATAGATGAGAATATAACACTTTCTTTTTAGAATAGCTTAAAATCTATCCCTACAGCCAGTTAGAGCTTCCTGGATGAGGAAGTCTTTTGTAATTACCTGATACATACAATATGACTTCTCCATGGGAGAGCAACCACTTGAGCTGAAAGAACCTAGTTTAATTGTGCTGTTGTGGTTTAGGAGCTGACTTACAGTGGACCAGTGTGAAGTCAGTATTACTTATGAATCACCAACCTTTTTGTTTCAGGGTTAGTTTGTCTCCTGTTTACCAGTGTTAATCCCCAAGGTGCCCAGGGCAATGATTCTGATGAGATGAAACTTTTTCATATTTGCCAAATGGCAATGATTATTGAAATCAGAAAACTAGATTTTTCCTTTAATGTGTATAACGCAAAGGGATTTGCATTATAGCAATTAAATTTTTTCTAATTGTAGAAATTGTCAGTTGAAATAGAGCTGTCAGCTTGGTTTATAGTTACCTGGACAACATTTTGTTTGAAGTAAGCAAAAAGACAATATTGTCTCTCTGCCTGCAGTATTTTTTTGCCAAGTTGCAAAATTTGCTCACCCTTCCCACACTTCTCCATATTTTAGTAGTGATAAGCCCGAGAGCAGTGCAGCAGCACCTGCACTGCTTTTTCAGCATGGGAGTTGTGTTTTTCATTTTGGATTAAGTTCTTGTCTACAGAATTTAATTGCAGGTTACATCCAATTCCAGTGTTTATTCTTTTATACAGTGAGAGTTTTCTAATGAATAAAGCTCAGGTGCATTGTAGAGAGAGTCTTAAGAGCTTAGTGACTAGTCTAACTCTGATTCTGGATTTGAATACTTTTAGCAAAATAGGTTTTAATTAAATGTTCAAATCTCCATGTCCAAAGTATATAAGGTGGCTTATTTAAATACTCTCCATTTAAAACCAACAGCATGTTGTTATAAATCAGATTCAAGAGTTATTCTTGAATACATTCATGGATATGAGCAATAAATAGTGTTCTTGAGTAGTGCTTCAATAAAAGCTCTGGTGACTCTTAGGAAATGATATTGGAGTATAGACTATTTTGTATCCTGTCACTAGTGTAAATCTATTATTAGTATTAGAGTTATTGGGGTTTTTCACAGTCCTTAATTACTGTTAACACTGTCTTCAGGAGCTACAAATTGTTTAGTCATCTATATGAAGTGAGAATTTTGGCCCAGTGTTGAGAAAACATATCCCCTCATCAGTGGCATGATTTCTCCATTGTAAAAGAGAAAAGAAATACGTACTATCTGCACAGTTCAACATCATTAACTGTTGAACATTTTTAACTGTCCTAAAAATTATTGCTGTACCCTGAGGAAATAGCCATTGGCTCATTATCAGATGACAAAGTTGGGAACCCAGACATAAATTAATCCTTGTTTGAACAGTTAATTTATGACAAAGGAGTCGAGTATACAAATGGAGAAAGTCTAACAAATGACAAAGTTGGGCTGTTTATGCAAAACAGCCATCCTTGGCAATAATTTGGTAAGCCAAGGGTTCCCTCTGCTATTATATATTGAATGTCATTTTCTCTAGATCTAAATTTAACAAGGAAATGCCATAATATGTGTAAAATTAACTATTTTGGAAAATCATCAGAATAGAGCTGCCTGTAGTCTTCTTTTCGTTAAAATGTGTAAATTGTCTTGGAGCAGCATTTCCCAAACTGTTTGATTGAAAATTCTTTCTTTTTTAAAAAAGAATTATTTATGCATACAAGAACTGGGGTGCAGGCCAAAGGTATGAGGGGTGAGATGATTCACCAGAGACAGAGTGTGGAGCAGAACAGGTGAATCTAATGAAATAACCTTCTGAAGGAGCAGGCGGCACAGGAGATGTGCCAATTGGGTCATCTCACTCGCTGGGTATCGAACTCATGTTGCAGTGACTGCCATAACTTGATAGCACTATGTATTTATTTATGCATACAAGAGCTGGGGTACAGGCCAGAGGTGTGTAAGGTGAGAGGATTCATCAGAGACAGAGTTAACTGTCACCAGAGACAGAGTGGGGAGCAGAACAGGCAGACTGACTGAAATACACTGCTGAGAGGAGTAGTGGATGAGGCAGGAGAGGTCTGCTGCCCCATGAGGGTCCCCTCCCTGGCTGGCAACAGGGATCGAACTCCTGCTGTAGTGGCTGCTGTTTGCCTCATAGTGCGTAGCTTAACCCACTGTGCCACCAGGGAGGCCATAACTTGATAGCATATGTCTTTAACACCTGCACCACCAGGAAGGCCCTGAAAAATCAGTTCTTATAAAATGCTAATAAATATCCTCTGTGGAAGAAAAAAAAATCCTTAGCAAAATAATCCTTAACAAAAGCAAAATGCATTTCTTTACTATAGAATCAATATAGGGAGCCTTTGTGCTCATGTACCTATGACACTTAAAGAGAAAGGATACTTTATCCATGTTTCTTGAATGTATTTGGTCTTGGAACCCCATTAGTGAGAACACTAATAAATATTTCTTGTTATGCAGTGTGTAGTGAAGCCCAGTTAAGCAGTGTAAAGAGTATTGCTTGGCCAATAGTGAGAAAGAACTTTTCTGGGTACTTACATGTGTCCAGAGTAACTTGGACTCTTGGGTATGAAAGTGATTTCAACGGCCATCTGATCCAGTTGCCAATATCAATAATTGGGAGTAGGGAGCAGAGCAGCTATCATTTTTGGAGCACCAGCTGTTTATCAGACAAAGTGTTGTTATTCCACATGCATTATTAATCACTGGCCTTAATGATGTTTAATGTTCTTAATATTTCCCATTTTGTCTACTTTTCAGCACCTCCACTATTGCATTTTCCAATAACTAGGTCACTACAGTTCCGTGTTTTCCTTGTTAACTGTCTAAAGTGCAGCCATCCTTCCACACTGTCCTCTTCTTTAGCTTATTCACTACACCGAGCAAAAAACGATATTTAAATAGGTAATTCGGATGGTGCCAATCCCATACTTAAAACTCTTTGTGACTCACCATTGTCCTCAGAATAAAGTTCCAGTATATTAGCATTGTCCAACCCTGTTTACTATTTTTTTAAAGATTTTATTTATGCATGCATGCAAGAGCTGGGGTACAGGCCAGAGACACCGGTGAGAGGATTCACCAGAGACATAGTAGGGAGCAGAACAGGCAGATTGACTGAAATACACCGCTGAGGAGAGCAGAAGGCGAGGCAGGAGAGGTCTGCTGTACCATGTGGGTCCCCACCCTGGCAGGGGATTGAATTAGCCCTGCAGTGGCTGCAGAAGCCCCATGGTGCTGCTCTCAACCCCTTGCACCACCAGGGAAGAGTCCCCTGTTTACTTTTCTAATTTATAGCCTCTTGCCTCTGAGCACTGGCATACCAAACTGTAACCTTCTCAGGAATGTAATATTCCTGTCAGCTTGAGGCCTTTGTACATGCAGGTTACTTTATCTTAGTAGGTTTACGTTTTCCTTAGTATTTTAATTCTTTCAAGAAATCTTTGTGAGTTTGGTGACATGGTACTGTAATATTCTAATGCTTAATATACAACATTGTATTTCCTGTCTACATTCCTCTTTGTTGCAATAGACTTTAATTTCCCTGAGGACAGGGGCTGTATTTTGTTTAGGATTCTACAGATCTTAGCCTGGTGCTACACATGTTAAATATTTGTTTGAATGAATGGCATATCCTTAATCTTTACAATCTTGTAAGGTGTTTTACAATTTAAGAAATTGACATCAGTGTATGTAAGTAACTAGACTGAGGTCGTTCAACTAAAAAGAGGTAGCTAGGGATTAGAATCTAAATCTCTCTAGTTGCAAAGATTTGGCTTTTTTCCCCTTGCTTCTCCACATGGCTGCTCTTTTTCATCTCGTCTTTGTATATTCCTGTCAAGTGTTCAAACAGCCTGTACTAACAACCCCATCCATAGCTTCTGAAGCAGTTTGTGCCATCTTTAGATAGCGGAGAGCTGAAATAGTTCCCTCTAGAATATATTTCCATCCATTGGTCTTAATTTATGCTTTGGAGGATCTAACTTAACTTTTAAAAAATGGGAATTTATGATCCACTGTGGTTTCATTTATTCGTTTTATTCATTAATTTTATTGAGCATTCGTTTACTCAACACCAGCATCGTGTTCTTTATTCTAATAAATTTATTGCTCAGGGCCTCCCTGGTGGCACAGGGGTTAAAGTCTGCGCTATCAAGCTATTGGCAGACTTCAGCCTGAGTTTGATCCCCTGCTAGGGAGATAGCCCACATGGCTCAGCAGATCTCTCCTGTCTCCCCTGCTGTTTCCCTCAGCAGTGTGTTTCAGTGGATCTGCCTGTTATGCTCCCCACTCTGTCTCTGGTGAATCCTCTCACCACCACTCTCTCCACACTTCTGGCTTGTAAGCCCAGTTCTTATATGCATAAATAAATAGGTCTTTAAAAAAATCTTATCTCCATTAAAAAAATAAATAAATTTATTGCTCAGAGTGTTTCTGAGACTTCTTTGGGGATTTTCTTCAAAATTTCTGTCAGATTCTTTTGAAATGTGTTGTTGACATTTTTTTTTTTAACCATGACAGTGGATTAGACTTGGGAAATAGATGTCTAATAGTTTAGACCATGTCAAGTGAAAGATAGGAGTAAGAGTTATAATTTGGCAGTTTTCATTGCTCTACCTATCATTTAAAAGAAAACAAAAAACAAAATTGAAATGGAAAGAGTTAACATTAAAATACTCCAGCTTCCAGTTGTTGTTTTTTTTAAACCAGACAAATATTTTTGAAGTCACTACAATTGTTTTGGAAGAGATAATGAGGTTAGTAGTATAAAGAGTGGGCATATTGGGTGTTCTCTGCGATGCTATCTACAATATTTTTAATTGAAATGAATCTTCAATTTGAAACTGGTTAAAAATTATGGTACATCCATTCAGTAGAATATAATTCAGTTATTATAAATGATTGTTTCATATGGAACATTATTCACATTATTTAAGTGAAAAGGATTACAAAACAGTTTGTATAGTATTTCATATCATGGGGACTAACTCAGCCTTGTATTGCATTTATATGAGAAAAAGTTCTGAATATATATAACCCAAAATACAAATAGTATTTGATTCTGAGTGGTTAAAGATGTTCTTTAAAAAATAAACAAAGGACCTCCCTGGTGGTGCAAGGGATTGAGCACTGTACTGTGGGGCTTCCGCAGCCACTGCACTGCAGGTTTAATCCCCAGCCAGGGAGAAGACCTACATGGCACAGCAGATCTTTCCCACCTCACCCACTGCTCCCCTCAGCAGTGTATTTCAGTAGATCTGCCTGTTCTGCTCCCCACTCTGTCTCTGGTGAATACCCTCAACCACCCCCCACCACACACACACACCCTGTGCCTCTGGTCTGCACCCCAGCTCTTGTATGCATAAAAAAAAACCCAAAAAACAAAGCACAAAAACCCCAACCTTCCCACTTACAACAGCATTAGTACAAAACTACTGTATATCTCTATCTCAGCTTATTTCCTGGGACCCCCTCCCAGGTTTAAGTCTAAAAGGGTCAGTTAAGAACACCATCAATAAAATGTTCAGGTTTAAGTGCCCATTTGTGGTTTTTTGTTTTTTACTGCTCTTTCTACTTTGCAGGGTACAGTGAAGCCTCTAAAATCAGGTAATCCAGGATACTGAGCAAGACTCTGTCCTGGGCAGGGATTATAGTTGTTGAGGCTAACTTCTAACATAATTGTGGTCCTTCAGACATTCCTTAGGATGCCAGATCAAAAGCTGTTCTAGCATCAGCTTTTTGTGTCCAGAATCTGGTATTTGCTGTTTTTATTGAATCTGAATCTCCTAACTGCAGTGGACCACCATTTCTACATGGCCCTGTCAGTTGGAACTGAGTGGTAACTGCCCCATTAAATGGTACATGTATTCTTGCTTTATTCAACCCCTGCTTCTTCTGGTTACTTCATTGACACTGTGACTAACGTTGGATTTGATGTTTATCTCTGTATTGAGCTCTGGGATGGAAAGTATGATGAGTATGTGGAAATAAGATAGTTCCTGCCTTCAAGAAGTCCTTCATTGGTAATAGCTGTAGTAAAAAGTATACTATGCAATTAAGTGCTGTAGTCAAGTGTATGTTTAGATATTCATTGAGCACCTGCCACATGTCAGGTGTTACTTCTGAGTAATTATTTCATTTAAGCCTCAACTCTCCTGTTAGTTGGCGTTATTTTTTTTTTCCATTTTACATATGAAGAAGTGAGCTCAGAGATATTTGAACAACTTGGTGAAGGCCTTACAGCTAGAAGGTAGGTTTGACTCAGAATCATTGTTCTGTTCAAGAGCATCAGTTTTCACCCTTCCTTCTTGAGAGCATTAATGCTTGAGCCATGTAACCAGAAGCACTGGTTTTGTCTCATACTGATCTGGGTATTTTTTAGTACAAAAGGATACAATTGACTGGTGTAGAGGTCTTCTGAGATCTAGAACCAGGGAAGAATGTGAGTTGGAATCCTAGAGATCTCATGACACTCTTAATCCACAACGATGCCAGACTACAGAAGGGAAATCTATAGGAGTGAATTGTTTAGGCTGCCAAGTGGAAATAGTTCTCTTCCCACCAGTGGCTTGAATTCTACTAAAGTGAAATAGGGGTTGAAGTGTTTTTCTTGCAATCTGCCAAGAATAAAAATTATGTCAAAGACTTTCACAGAGTATCAGGGGACATGACTGGTTTAAGTTGGTAACATCAGAAGCTAAGTCAAATGGTAGACTTTTTGGAATAATAACCAGATCTTGGCCAGGACTGATGATAAAATACATGCATTTTCAGCATAAAAACAGGAAGACTTTCAGTAGGAGCTGGTAGTCCTCCCACACTGGAGTGTATGGCTCAGGAATTGCAGGATTGGGTGTAATGGAGATAGAAGAGAGACATTCTCTCAGAGTAGCTTTAGTGCCTTAAGGAGTAGGCCTCTCTGAATCTTAGCTGCTATATAAAACAAAGCATCTGAATTGGATGACTTCTAGCACTTTCCATGTTTTCATTGCTCTTTTCAGGCACAGTACAATATATTTTACATAAGTTAATTCACTTATTCCTTATAGTGGCTCTGTGATAGATTGATAGATGGTGATATCTTTATAGAAGCTGAGCCTCAGGGTCAGTCCAGGGTCATAACATTAATAGTGAATGAGTCAGACTTTTAAAGTAGCTCTGCCCCACCTCCCAAGTGTTTAGTTGTTTTGCTGTAGTGATACTAATAGTTGTGATGTGAACATATTCTCCCTATTCCTTTGCTGCCACCCCTCAAATTATCAGTAGCTCCTTTGCTTCCTTGCAGCTGACTTGACAACCAGTGTTGTGGGACTTAAGAAAGGCTCTATGGGGGCCTCCCTGGTGGCTCAGTGGGTTAAGCAACGCACTATGAAACAAACCGCAGTCACTGCAGCATGAGTTCGATCCCTGCCGCCGGCCAGGGCGGGGACCCACATAGCGCAGCAGACCTCTCCTGCTGTGCCCGCTGCTCCCCTCAGCAGTGTACTTCTGTTGATCTGCCTGTTCTGCTCCCCCTGCTCCCCGCTCTCTGTGGTGAATCCTCTCACCCCCTACACCTCTGGCCTGTACCCCAGTGCTTGTATGCATAAATAAATAAATCTTTTAAAAAAAAATAAGAAAGGCTCTATGTGGATAAGGCATAGAACTGAACTTCTGCCCTCTCTTCTGCTTTCTAGGCTGCTTGTGATTTAGAATTTGTGATCATAAGTTTTTGAGAAAATAACTACAATACCTGCAAGTCTGTGTAGCTTCAGAGGGTGCCTCATAATGATGGCTCCTGTTAGCATTAAATAAACTCTTAGATGTCATTGTGAACTTTCTGTACAACCCCTCTTTTAAGGTGTATGGTTTTGAATTCTTTAATTGCTAGTTATTTCAAGTCCTTATAAATTATAAATGTGATTTGCTGCTGGTTAAATGTTCTAGTAATAGAATTTGTATCAACTTATAGGGTGCTCTTTTGTCACATACTTAGCTAGCTCTCTAACAGTACAAATTCAACAGCCAGAATTTTAATTTTAAATTAGTGAAGTTTGGGTAATGATTTATACTATCTGTACATACATGTGACATTCTAAGAACTTCCTTGCATGTGCCCTGAAGGTACTTCATGTCTTGGTAAGCTACGTGATGCAGTGGAAAAAATACCACCCTAGGGAGGACCTGAGTTTGCATTCTGGATTATTAGTAGGGGTGGTGGTTGAATTTCATCCTTTCTCACATGTGAAAAGGGAAAGTGAGGATTAGAGGAGTAAAATCTGTAACATACACTGCACAGAACATGATACTAGTTGCTGTTCAGAAATTAATCTATTTCAGTAGAGAAGTTAAAATGGCAAATTGATTGGTCAGTTTACCTTGCTTCAGGACTGTGCCAACTATTTGAATGTATGATCATGTAAGATCAGCCCAGGTATTTCTAGAAAATACCTCATCTCCCTCACATATTAGTGTGTTAATTTAGTCCCAGGGAACTTAGCTTTGATGGAAGTATATCTAAGGAGATTGTTAAAGGCCTCAGATAATAGATGTTTTTATTTCAGCATTTTGTTAGAAAAGAAAGAAGACATGTTAACTGACTTTCATCATATTAGGAGTCCCCTTTTAAAATCTAAACAGTTGGATCCAAAATCCACAAGCCGATCTTTGACCATCAACTGTAAACTTCAGCACCCGGAATTTCTTCAATAACTATACTTTTTCAAAATATCCCTCCTGTGAACTTGAATTTGAAAATGTGACAGAAAAGTTAGCCTCTATATCAAAACTCTGTGAAATTAAAAGCTAGTCAGCAGTGAAATAAATTAGTTATCAACAGACTATAATGTGCTTTTAAACAGTAGTAGTCACTGATTCCGTCATCTCTGCAAAGTTTTCACACATTTGTCTTATTTCCCTCTTGGATTCCTGTCTTGATTTTTTTTTAAATACTGTTGTCCCTGTCTATAACTTCACACATTATCCCAGACTTTCCTGTTCAGTTTGTGTTTCAAAATTAAGTGATTTTACCTAGTATACTGTGCTTTTGAAATTACCCTGGGTGTAATGACAGATGCTTTTTAAGATATCCTGCAAACTACTTTATGGCCATTGGCATCATACTGTTAAACTGCATTTTCAGTAGCACCATTTAGATTAGCCCACCCAGTTTTAATTTGCTTCTGTTAATGCCCAGTAGAAAACTAAAGGTAGTTGAGCCACAACTTTCCGACCTTGTGCACGTTACTTCTCTGGTTTACTGCCATAGGATACTGTAGCAGTATCTTACAGACATCTTTGATAGCCAATCAGAAGCAGTTAAATTACCTTAAATTTTTTAAATGGTTCTCTGACAACCAATAAGAAATTCTTTGGGTGGGAACTATAACAACCCTTTTTAGTGATTTTAAGACCAGTTCTAAATTTGCAGTACCCTCTGTTTTAGAAGTGCAGAAGGCTCCAGTGTATCTGCTGTGTGCATTTGCCAGGCATTTCCAAGCCTAAGTTCCCCATAGTTTGAAGTCGATCTGACCCCTGTTCTGCTTCTCAAGGTAACTTTAAAACAGGAAGTGTACAAAGGAGGTGTAACTGATGATGTGAATAGCCAATCATGGCTTTGTGTTCTTAGCCAATAAAGCAGCTTAGCCAATGGGACCACTCTGGAGGCAAGGTTTGGTGTCAAATAGCATGCTAGATTGAATGCCTTTGACTGTTAAAGTGGAAGGAGGCTGCAGGGCTTCACTGGAGCTTCGGAGTTTTTCACTGAGGCAGGGGTCAGCTGAAAGACAAAGAAAAATGGCGAATAGTTTGCTGGGGGGTGGGGGGAACAGCTGTTCGGGTTTTCACTGGAGTGGACATTCCAGACTCAGGTTTCTGCATCTCCTGCTGCCTTTTGTTTCCTCCGTCCTTTTTTGGGGGGGAGGGATAGGAGTGACTTAAATTCTCCTTGTCCGAGGAGATATAAATAACTACATGTAAAATTAATGCAGTTCCCGGTAAGTTTAATTCTTTGTTTTGTGTTAAACTGGTAGAAACTGTTTAGCTTCAGAGTGTAGACAAGTTGCACTGTTTCAGAAAATGGCCACTTTACATTCCATGCATACCTTTTGGTGCACCTAGAATACCTTGCTCTGTTTAGATTTTGCATGCCCTTCAACTAGGATATCTTTTCCTAGTTGAATATGGACAAGATCAGGTACATGAAGAAAAGGCTAATCGTTTTTTCAGGGGCACACAGAAGCAAAGTACTTTCTCTTTGCGTTGGGTAAACTTAACTGTTTTCCCAATAATTTTCCTTTGTTCAAGTGCACTGAAGCTTTCCTACAGAATAAGCTGAATTGTTGTAAGACTTTTTCTATTTCCATGCACTTTGTTGACATCTGTGTTTTCAGTGATAGAAGCAAGACTATTGCTGTTGAATTTGTGTAAAATATGATTTGCACTGATGCAGGTTCGAATGATGAAGGCCCACTTACCAATGTGAAATCTCCCGTAACTTTCTTGATTTACCTGTCTGCATCTAGATTCAAATAAGTAACAGTTATTAGTGATCTTTGTTTTGAAATGTACATTCTGACCAGCTTAGGGTGCTGGTTGGAAACGTACTTCTCTGCTGTATTGACAGTGACAAGCATATCTTTTTCTACCAATTTCACACATTTTGTCAGATTTGATTTGGTTTTTAAAATGATGTGAGCAAAATGTTTTTCATTTTCTGTATGAAGTATTTGAAACTCTAATGTACCTTCAGGTTGTGAATAGAAAAGTTAAGAGTCAGACACCCTGTCTTTTGCCCTTGATATATTTTTTCCTCTTTAGTGGTAAGAAGCTAATGCAGGTTGCTAATCAGTCACCAGCTACTTCTTGTGAATAGTGAAATCTTCTATCCCATGTACTAAGATCTATAATACACCTGATTTTATAAAGCAATTCTTGTTTTCTTTTTATTTGCAAATATGGAATGAAGGTCATTGGAACATTTCTGCAGCCGACTCAGTGAGGAGCAGTGAGCCAGCAGCCCTCAGTCCCTGGGTAGGGAAAAGGAGTAGGCCCTATCAGAGGCGAAGTTTGGAGGGTATTGGTTTTCCTTCCCCTTGCTTCCCCTCAGAAAAGGATTTACCTGAGAGGATCCGTAGGGCTTTGCTTTTGGGCTCTGAGTTGGAGTGGTGTAGTAGTCAAAGTTGCTAGATGTAGGCCTCTGTCGTTGCTTGCAAAAGTGACCTTGAAAAACTGCCAAGGAGTTGCAAGATTGAAGGACAAAGTTTGTTTATACAGATTTGGACTGAAAAGCTCTATTTAAGATGAAAAGTGATGGTACTTCTGCTGTTCAAGTGGAGTGAGTGGTTAGTAGGAATATGTTGTCGATTCAAATTAGGAGTTTTCAAGCAATAAGACAATAGGGCTGCATTCATTCTCTCTCCCACTCTTTTCCATTCCCTCCCCCCAGTAAAAATTTTCTGAATCCTTTTGGTATTATAGTTGAGAGAACTGCCTGACAGATTGTGAATTCCTTGCATGCTACCTTGTCTTCTCTGTAATGCGGAGGGTTCTTAGTGAAGAATGGTATTTAAGGAGTTCAAAGTAGTTATGTTTATGAAACTTCTTTTGGGGAATTGGAATACTCTTGGTAAGAAAATAGTCATTCTGGGATGTTAAGTCAAAGAAAGGCGTGTGTTAAGGATAACATTTTAACATAATTATTTTAATTTAAACTTGCTTAATTTAAACAGATTTTTATCAGTTGCTCCAGGTTTATGTATGATTTTAAAAACAGTTATAGATAATGAGTGACCATATTGGCCTGGGGAGAAGGTGTGGAGCAGGGGAGGCAGAAGGTAAGTGGGACACAGTATGAAGCATAGATAAAAGTCTTTATATTAAGAACTTTGTGGATTTAGCTTCTTGAAAAGTTATCTAGCCACCCACTGCCTCTAGCTTGGGTTCTTACCCTTTTTAGGGTCATGTGCTCTGAGAATCTGACCCACTACCTGGAGAAGTGCACATAGGCATGTCTGTGCAGAACCCCTGGTGACTAAGATATTTTCCAGTATATGTCAAATGGTGTTTGTATGAGCTCCTCATTTAACACTTTGGCCAGATAAATGTTTCCCAGAAAAATGAAGAAAAGTTTACTTTTTTAAAGAGCAAAGGTCTTTTGAAGCTAACTGTAACAGATAGATGATGGGTGTGGTGAGTGGGGGGAGGTTTAGATAGGGTCTAAGATTTGGTCACTTATTTACTCTGTATTTGAAGCAACATGATGCATTAGCAAAAACAGACCATTTAAAGTTAGGCGACCTGTGATCATGCCTCACTCAACTATCACCAGCTTTGTGAGGTTGGGCAAGTCAGCCATTTAGTGTCAGCTTCCTCGCATGTAAAAATGGGACCTAAAAATAGCACCTTCCTATTTAGTGGTGAGTCTCGAACGAGACCATGTATGTCACAGTGCTTTGAAAATTGTGAAGTGTTCCAGAAATATTAGTTGTTCCTAATCCCAATAATTGGGGGGAGGGGGTGATAAAATGTTATGAGACTAGGTGCATATTAAAGGGGAAAAAAAGCCATTATTTTAATATGTTTACACAGGAGTTTAAATCCAGCACATTTTTAAAAAATGGTTCCACATGCCGTCATCTGCATATTCCTTTTTATGCTGACATGACCCTAGGTAATACATACATTTAGACCATCAAAACTTCCTTTGCCAAGACTCCCTTTAAAGAATTTTAACCCTTTTGTCAAAAGTTAAGGACTTCTTAGAATAAGATGAAATAGGAATGGTTATTTAAAAAAACAGAAACAAAAACCACGCTTCCTGAATTTAGAAACATGTATGAAAACTGCATTATATTGCAGGTAAGTTTTAATAATTGCATATGTTTATCAAGCAGAAGTTACATTTTTAGTTTGTATACCAAATATTTATAAAGTAAACTCTAGAGCCTTTTTTGGTTTGCCTTGTGGTATAAGATCTCCTTTCTGTCGGTTTTCAAGCTGGGGGTACTTAGAGCTTGCAAAATAGTATCGAGCAAGTAAATATTGGGATGGAGAGTTAAAAAAAAATTGGTCTCATCAAAATATAAACACTAGCATAAATTTCACACAGTTGATTGATTATATGTGAGATACAGTTCTAAGATAAATGGTAGAAACCCATGAGATTTTTCTCACCCATTTTACATACTTGGTGGCATCTATTTTTAGGACTCCCCCCCCCCCCCAGTATTTTGTGATCTGTTTGATTTCCTGTTCTATTAAGTCACTTCCCCTAGGGCATGGTTAGTCAGCTTTGATGCCTGCCTCCTTTCTGTGCATTGAAAGAATCATATTCACAGAATAAAATTTGGCAATATTGGCACTGGTATCTCCAAATAAAATTACTGTTGGGGAGGGGGGTGTAGGGTGTATGTATGAAAATAGCAATCAGTTACTGTGTACTTTTTGTTCCTAAAATGAGATGATGTCTCCTTTTTAAAGAAGCTATGTACTTTATTGGAAACTTCAGTAATTCCAAAAATTATCCTTAGAGCTAATCATTGATACATGGTCTTCTTCATCAATCAAGTCATTTTGCCTATTTACACCCCTAATATATACATACAGAATTTGAAAACCCCCTCAGTTAGGCTTGTGGAAATCATTTTAAGTGTAGTTCTCTTTTTGTAAAGTAAGTTGAGGCCCTAGGAGGCTCAGTACTACAATCTTTCAGCCTTTTAATGAATGGCCGGTGCACCTTCAGAGATTCAACTGCCATATAGCTCATTGCATGTTTCTTATGTTCCTCTAGTTTGTTTTTTATTTTTCATATTTCATTTTCATATTTTGGTACCTCTGTATAGGTTTGCTGTTTGAACACAGAAGGAACAGAGAAAATTGGTCATGAATGAAAGGTTCAGAGTGTCCATATGGAGTCTGTTAGCGAGAAAGGGTGCTGTGTGGCAGCAGACTTGCAGTCCTTTTTGGGAGCTGAAGCTCTCTTGCCTCAGCCAGTTGCTTTTTCAGGAAGCTGAGAATCAGCTAGGAAGTTAATGGTGCCCACCTGGCTGAGGTATCCCAGAGAGCTGGGTTACTTTCATGAGTTACAAGGAAGTAAACTAAGGTATGCAAACACAACACCTGCCTGCCAGTATTTGTTGTTATTTTTTGTTAACACACCTCAAGAACAAGCTAATTCCCAAACAAGTTTGGGCTTGGTTCTTGAAGTGAGTCCTTAAGCCAACCTGTGCTTAATAAAGATCCCAGGCTCATTTTAAGCATTTGACAAAGCTGAAATAGAAATCATTGTCTTTATGCTCTGAAAGTGATGTTTTAATTATACTGATTTTATGTATTCTTTCCACCAGCAAAGAGGTATTGTGTGTCTGCATGTGTGGCAGTTGTGGATTTGGTTTTTGCTCTTAATTTTGCATATACTCTGATAGACCATAATCTACTTAAATTGTTAAATTTTTTTCTTCTGTGGTTGAATTTCTTTTCATCACCTTCATATATTTGAACAGAAGTTACAAATTATTGAAAGAGTGAGAGCTTGAATTATATAATTTATGTAATATTTGGTTTTTTTTATATGAAGATTTATTTATTTATGCATACAAGAGCTGGGGTACAGGCCAGAGTCCAGGGCAGTGAGAGGATTCACCAGAGACAGAGTGGGGAGCAGAACTGAAACACACTGCTGAGGGGAGCAGCGGGTGAGGCAGGAGAGATCTGCTACACCATGTGGGTCCCCTCCCTGGCTGGAGGCAGGGATCGAACTTGTGCTGCAGAGGCTGTAGTTTGCTTCATAGTGCGTTGCTTAACCCACTGCGCCACCAAGGAGGCCCAATTTATGTAATATTTGAATCCTGAGGTGTTCTCTGAAAATTATCATAGATATGGTTGGTATTCACCTTATGTCTATATTTCCTAGTTTAGTTTTCTTATCTGCTCTTACATTGCATCCCAAAGCTAGACCCCACTGTTTTCTCTATTTACTACAAATTAAATTACAGTTCTGCATCTTGCAGTGAAAAAGGACAGTTGAAGGGTAAGATGAAGATAAATTCCAGTATAAAGAAAGAACTAAAGGGTGAAAAAAAGCACCTAGTAAATATTTAACTTTAAAGTGGCATAACATAACTTGTGACCTTGTGTTCCTTAGTTCAAAGGAAGTAAAGAGACTAAGCACAGCAAACAGTGCTGATTCACTTGGTTATCCTTTTTTCTTGGAAGTACTACCATTTTGGTCTGTCTCCATACTTTCAGTTACATTGAAAAACAAACATAAAAACCCTAAGGGGAAGAGCTACTTGACTGAAAATACTCAGATAAAATGAATTTTCCCTTTATCTACCTAAGTTATATAGTTTTTATAGAAAATAGTTATTTTCTTATAGCTATAGTTATATTTCTTATAGCTTGTAGTTCTTTGGGAAAATACTAAAGTTGGATGCTTTATATATTTTTTTTAAATATTTATTTATTTATGCATACAAGAGCTGGGGTACAGGCCAGAATCATGGGAGGTGGGAGGAGTCACCAGAGACATAGTGGGGAACAGAACAGGCAGATCTACAGAAACACACTGCTGGGAGCAGTGGGCGCAGCAGGAGAGTTCCACCGCACCATGTGGGTCCCCTCCCCAGCTGGCAGCAGGGATCGAACTTGTGCTGCAGTGGCTGTGGTTTGCTTCACAGTGCGTTGCTTAATGCATTGCACCACCAGGGAGGCCTGGATGCGTTTATTTATTTCCCTTTGTCATTTCACCTGCATGTCTTATATGTGGAGATTTACAAAATATATACAAATAAAACTTTATTCCAGCATCTAACAATCTGATAGGGAAAACCAGTGTTTTTCAAGTGTATGAAGCTGATGTGGAAAGAATAGAATTCAGAGGAGGAGACCTTTACTTCTGACTTTTGATTTAAGGAAGGCAATTTAACTCAGGGAAAGTGAGGACAAGGGCATTCCAGGCATGGAGATCAGGAGGAGCGAGGTCATGATTCAGAAGTACAATGTGGCTTGAAGAGAGCAGTAAAGTTAAGCTCTTCTTAGAGCTCAAGGGGAGCTGTGTTAGGGAGTGGTAAAGAAAAGAAGTTTGGAAAAGTAAGTTGGGTTAGATGTTAGAGAACCTGAATTACCAGGCTAGGAAATTTGAACTCTGCTTGACATTGATGAGCCATTGAAGATTTTTTGTAATAGATTGATGTAACATTATCAGAGCTGTGCTTTTTATAAGATTTACTAGGTATCTTTATGTAGAAATGAGTAGAAGACACTAGAAATTGTGAACAAATGTGTGAGTTGATGTACAGGTTCACAGCCTTTAAAGGATTGTGAACAATAAAAGAGCGACATGAAGGATTTAGAAGTGTACCTGGCACATAGTGCTAAATGATATTATTAAATGTACCTGGCACATAGTACTAAACATAGTATTATTTTTACTATTACATGGAGGTGATTACATATTACAGTATGAAGGAAGGTGAGAGGATGAACACTATTGGTCACTATTGACAGAATTTAACATATACTTGGAATAGAATTGCAGGGTCTTGGATGACTAAGATTTCAAGCCCGAGTGACTAGAGGTAGGAACAGAGAAGTTAGAAGGAAAGAAATTAGACGTAATTTTTACACATAGAATTTAGGTAGGCATCTATACATGCAGAACTGGAACTCGAGAAATAACAGAACTGGTAATGTATATTGGGAATTTAAGCACATAGAGATTATAGCTGAACTTAGAGGATGAAATGGGAGAGAATGGGCAGAAGAATAAAACTTCCTGCTAAAGATGGGAACCCAAAAAAACTCAGATCCTGAAGTTGAAATATCTTGAAGGGAGCATGATAGAGTCAGTTCTATTACCTGAACATACTTATGAATTAGTTTCTTTACTCTAAAAAGCCACTTGTTTATTTACAAGTATTAGTTTAGTTAAAATTGGAGATTATGTATAAACTTCTCTTATCTAGGCACATATGCAAAGTAAAGCTGTAAGAGTTAGTCCACAAAATACTTGAAGCAGGTGAATAACACATAATCTTGTAACAAGTGAGTGAGGGCGTTAGTATTAGCCCGTATGTACATTAAAAATTTTAAAAGCTAATGTTAACATTTTTTGGTGTGCCTTGATACGTAAGAGTAGAAATAATGCCCTAGAATCTGGTGGCCTTCACTTGTTCTGAAAATGTACAAATATTTCCTGGAAATGTTATCCAGTAGTTCCTGGACATGGGGGAGGGGGGGTGGGGAGATCTTTGGGGAGAGAGAAGAGAGAGACTTTAAACTTTCTTGCTTAAGCTTTAATTACACTCACATCTCCATCCAGTACAGATGAATTTTTCTGAGTTGGGTTGAGCTTATCTTAGTGGTGTTAGGTTTGTGAAGTCTCAAATGCTACCATTCCACTCTAAGCTAACTGTAAATACACATATAGGAATCTGGCAATGTTTGCCTAGTAAATAATTTTTAGCCACATGATCATGATAACAATATAATGAGCAGCCCATACAGTAAATTACCAGAAATAGGACAGGATTTTGCAGAATTTTTGAAATATAAGGCACTTGTATTTAGTTTCTAGGCTAGGTATGTTGCAGTTAAATCTTCAGTCTAAAATAAAGGCAATAACAATTTTTTCATGAAATAAAGAATGATAAATTTCTAACCATTCTTACTTGGTTATATCCTGAACTCCATGATTATGCTCTCCTGTTTATTAACTGGCCAATGCTCATGAAGCTACTCTTGTCAGTAATTAAGCAATGCAATACTATCTATGTTTATATAAAACTCAGCACTTTACAGCTAATGGAGTGGTTTTATATTAACACTTGGCATTTATCTAGGCTTAGTAAACAGAAGTTTATTATCCATATTTTGTGGGTGAAGAAACAAGAGACAGAGTCTAGTGATATAAACCTTTGCACTGTTCCTTTTTACTTTGTATGAAAAATGAGCTATAGCTGTGTCCATTTTATGGGACTAATTTCTCCTTCCAATTCCTCCTTTCCTGTGTTCACTCCTTCCCAAAAGGCACACATTAACAAAAGGAGGGGGGAATTATCCCAGAATTCTCACATAATCTTAGATGATATGGCTGCTTAATAAGTTGATCATAAAAGGAGCAAATACACAGTCAAACTGACTTGTTTTTAAGTTTTTAATCAAATAACATATGGGAACACAAATACCTTTCTTTTCAAAACAAAGCATAGTGCACATAGGTACTATATGAGTGCTGCTCGTGTATTGAGAAATTGTCTTTCATGAGTCTTGATAAGGTCAGGTGAGTAGTTGAAGGATTTTTTTCCAAATGGATGTGTGGTTACAGTTGTGTCTATGGTATTCCTTAGCAGTGCTAATGCACACTTTGTGGTATGTATGAGCACCTTCTAGATTGAGGTTTTTATCTTGGACCACAGAGACTGATATTTTTGGATGTCATGATTGTTCTTAAATAACCAGTTCAACTAGATTTCCTACCTGTGATTTATAATCCTTGCTTTACCCCTGGTGAGTAATTAGAACAAAAGAGTTCCAATTTCTTGGGGTGATGGATATCACTGTTTCCACAGTGTAGCAGTTATAATTTCAGAACACTCTTAGAATTTAGCCAGTGCATTTCTCCTGTAAGTGTGCAGCTGTGGAACATTTCCAGCAAGGGGGCTAGGCTAAGGCTATTTCTTTGAACTAAAGTGAAAAAAAAAAAATAGTGTCTTTCTAGAAAGCAAACTTGATCTACCAGACCATTCATCTCCACTCTTGGTTGGTGACCAGATAGCCCCAAGTCCCAGTCCTTGTGGACAGTGTGGCTTTAACAAATTTGAAAATACTCAGGTGTTCCTGTTTAAACTTTGAAATGTGTAAGAACCTGACATCTTGCATTTTGGAGTACTCTCAGGAGAATGATGGGGAAAATTAAAAATAAAAAGCTTGATGGATTTATGTTTCAGGTTGAGAAGACCCACGGGTTCTTATGGTTTTGGTCCTCTTAAATTTTATCAATTCCAAAAAGGGAAAAGAACTTGAAACAGCACAGAGCTGAGAATCTGGGCAAATGGGTTTCAGCTCCAGCACTGGCATGTACTTGCCCTGTGACAATGCGAGTCAGTCCCGCCATCTATTAGGGTAAAAGTGGGATTATTAGTGCCTGTGCTGTGTTTGTCCAGCAAAATAAGTGAAATGATGTAGAGAAACTTCTCAGAGTGGAAACTGCACAAATGTAAGGGCTCAGCTGACTATCTTAGTTGCTTTGCACTTTTTGAAGTAGTCTTTAGTCTTAATTTCTGATAGCTTGTGTACTTGGAGTGGGAGGTTTCGGGTTTGGTTGGCTTGGAAGATTTGTTCTTCTCATTCTTACTCCCCCTTCCCCCCACTCCCAGGAATACCAGGAATAGGACAACTTCATTTATAGGATTTTTGATTAAGCAGAGGGCAGAATTCATTGTGCCTGTGAATCGACAGAATCCATACAGCCAAGTCAATACAGCCAAACTTTTTTTTTTTAAAGATTTATTTATTTATGCTTACAAGAACTGGGGTACAGGCCAGAGGTTTGGGGGTGAGAGGATTCACCAGACAGAGTGGGGAGCAAAACAGGCAGACGGACCAAAACACACTGCTGAGGGCAGCAGCGGGCGAGGCAGGAGAGGTCTGCTACGCCATGTGGGGCTCCTCCCTGGCCGGAGGCAGGGATCGAACTCGTGCTGCAGTGGCTGCGGTTTGTTTCATAGTGCATTGCTTAACCCACTGCACCACCAGGGAGGCCCCAATACAGCCAAACTCTTAATGACATTCTTACCACACCCTGTATGTAGGTTTTATTTGAAAATTCTCTGTTGTTCCCCCTACTCCCGCTTTTTCTAGGTGGATTAAATTACCAGTACAGTTTTCTATTTTCTAGTGGAGTTTTATGATTCTTTCCATTCCCCATCTTTTCTGATTCTTCCATTGATTAATGCACAAAGGTTATTGATAACTAAGCACAAGTACTTAAGTGATTTTCTCATCTACACATTTCAAAGACAATGCAGAGGGAACCAAAGTTACTTTGGTTTCAAAATAATTCTTGAGAAGCTTCTATTCTTTCAGTCCTTGTGTTGCTGTGTGCCAGGCATGTTTCCCTTGAGGTCACGCCAGAAACAAAGACAATTACATAAGAACTAGGGGTAAATACGCGCATGAAAATTTTAGGCTTAAGAAGCAGCATGACGAATAATATGTCACACAAACACGTCTGAAGAAAGTGTTTGTGTTACAGTGTGCGAATTGTAGAAATAAATTTTAATGAATGCCAGAAATGATTTCTTGGGGGAGAGAAAAACTTAGTAGTCATGGACTAGTAAATGTATATATTTAGTTTAATTTCTTATATTATCTCTGACAGTACAGTAATACTGTAAAAGTAAGCTTCTTAATAGTGTTATTTCAAAAAAGTATTAAAAGAGTTTTAAAAATTCGTTTTACTTTACTCCAGGGTCTTGAATGGAGATGGAAGCAGCCAGAGCTCTTTTCAGAACAGAATCTCTTTACTTGGTTGGTGGGACCCGGTGGGGTGGGATGTAGCCTAGACTCCTGGTCTCTGCCACAGCAAACAAGATTCCTTCGGCAAGACAGCATCCACACACTCCTCACCTACAGAAGAGTCTGAGGTACCCAAGGAGGCATGTTTTAAGAATTGAAATGTTTTTGGATTAGTCTGGGGTGGGGGGGTGGCACTGCATAGCTACAGATCATTGATGTTGCTAGGATTTAAATTTGGAGCATTCCTGATCACTTCCATCTTGAGTTCTTTGCTTATTTGGGACTAGTACATTCATTCTAAATTTAGTAGTTTAAAGAACTCTAAAACTTATTTCAGGTTTATAAAAGAAATGGGAGATTTCCATACATTTGTTTCTGTGCTTCTGAAACTGGGCTCTTAGGAAACTTGGTAAAAATTAAGTACCTAAGAGAGAGAAGGAAACAGATTGGGTTACTTTCTACAGTACCTAAAGAAGGTTGGTTTTTAGACTAGATCCTGCGTCTGTGGCTCTTGAGGCCAGTAGATGTTACTTCATTCTGAGCAGTGATGATAATGCCATCTGGCATTTGTATGATGCTTGACAACTTTCAAGGGCTTCTCACTGCATTGTGGTCTTATTTATAACTGTATTTTCCCATTTGTGTGCTACAACTGCCTGCCTGTAAGGTGCTGTTGGTGAACTGAGGTCTGAGTAAGTTAAGTGATTTGCCCAAGATTATAAACATACAGCAGGTTAGTAGCCAGAGAGCCTCCCAGTCCAATACATTTTCTTTTTATATTTACCCTGTACTTTACTGCCCTCAGCTGTTCACAGCTGAGTATTCACAGGTGCTGCTGACTGGCCTTAGACAGGCAAAGGGAAAAGATAAAACAGAAGAGTGGCAGGCATGCAAAATGAAATAGGAGAAGATGTTATAGCAGATACACCACATTTTCTCTTCTTTCTCTGTTGCCACAGAGACGTTGGGAGCAAGTGGATAAAAATGATCTTTTGTTTTAAGGATCTGAGTCAGTGATCCAAGTGAGACAGCTCATCGCTGAACAGTTTGAATACATACCTTAAAAAGTGCAGAAGGTGAGAATAAACATGTTAAAAGAACAAAATATTAGAGCTTTTGTGTTTACACCTTCACCATTTACTATATTGTGACCTTGAGCAAGTAACTTAAGCGATACCTCAGTTTATCTGTAAAATCGGATAATGTTGATATCTACCAGTCACTGAGTTTGGGTGAAGATAAGTTGGGGGTTATGTATGTGATAAGCAGATTGTAAACTCTAAAACTCTGAAGTGGTTATCTTTGAAACATTCTTTAAACACACTTGGGTACATATAAGTACAGAATCTTAACCAGAAGCTGGTTAAGAGGTGCTAAGGGTTTCTGAATCTCAGAAGGGATCTAGTAAGCAAAATGACTCTTTGTTTTACAGTACAGTTTAACTCAGGCTACCGACACGATTTGTCTGTAGTTTCAGAGTTCTCAGTCTTTGGGCTGAAAAACCAGTTACCCAGGATCCTTTCTGCAAGAATTTACTTACTCTCATTAGGTTGGAGGGTTAGAGAGATGAACTCATATTTTTGTGGGGCAAAGGTGCCTGGCCCAGATGATTCCCAATGGAAGCAGAGCAGGTGAGGGAGCCATCTGGCAGCTGTGTGATCTAGGGAATCTTCTCAACCTCTGGCACTCGGGGAATGAGGGATACTACTACCCTGTCATGGAGTCAATGAAATAAAACACTTGAGTGCTTTAGAATAGGTTTTAATATTATTACCTCATTGTGTGTGTTTGTTTTTTAATTATCCCTTTTGTTGTAAAGCACCAGATCTTATTTTTGGCTGTGGGTCATATGCTTCTGTTGTAACCCTAGCTCTACTTTTATAAGAGTGAAAGCAGCCATAGACAATGTAAATGAATGATGGTTGCAGTCGTCAGTAAAGTTTGATTCATAAACCCAGACTGTGGACCAGATTTGGCCTGTGTGCTATGGTTAACAGAACCTTATTTTACAAAAATTTGCTAAATTTTTGCATAATTTTATTTTTGTCATACATGTAGGAATGATTTAAATTGACTATTATAAAGGAATGAGTAAGAACATTTGTGGAATAGGATGTTTACATACTGTTTTCTACAGAAACAGGTTTTAAAATATTCTGTTCATGCCTTCATATCAGTTTCATTGCTTATGTCAGTTGCTTTGCCTTTATTTTTTTTCCATTTATACTACATCTATGTTATGATCTGGCCCATTTGTAAGATTTAGTAGATTGCAAACAGAAATGTATTTTTGAAAGAAAATTATCTGTGCTGCCAATTTGAAAATGTGTCTTTGTGAGCAGATCTTTAGGGAGAGCAGTGCGCTAACTTTAAAGACTAAGTTCCATCCCGTGGTCTTTTGGAAAGCATGGTTTCTAGTAGGTAGTTTGAAAAGCGACTTCATACTTAGCTTGCTGCTAAAAATAGACTTGCTCTTGAATATTGAACCTTAGAGATGGGGAAAGGGTTCTCCAGTGAGGTTATATTATTTATTCTTGGTACTGGGTTCTGTGTAATAACCAGCTGGTAATTATGACCAGCTGGTATCCGGTCAGGTAAGGCTTTAGAACTTTAGTAACTTTTCTAGTACTAAACTTAGTGTTTTCTTGCTTATTTAAATAGAAACTTTAGATGAGCTTAAAGACTTGAACCTTTTCACCCCGGTTACCCTGCCTTCCCTTGCATTGCACACTGAGAGGTAAACTTGTCTGCCTGGGATGGGTCATCTCTAGTACTTGAATAGGAATCTGCATTGGTCAAGGGTTAGACTTCATTTTAGGGGAACATCTTGTGTTCTTTTTCTTTGTGATGTAAAGTTGTAGGCATGATTTCCCATCAACATCTCTTTGGCTTTAGTTACCTCAGGTGGTTTAGAGAGCTAAAATCTGAAGATACAGTGTTTTAGAAACCAGAGACTATAATAGAACCCTATGCTTCTTTGTATGAGGTTGATCATTTTGATGCATCCTATTCACATCTAGGCATATCGCTAAGGGAGGATTTGGCAAACATGGTACCTGGTCAAGAGCAACAACCTGAAAGATTTCCAAGAGAATCTTAAAAGAGGAGCATTCTGCTTCTGGGGTGTTTTGAAAACTGCTTAGGTCTCTTTCTTTCTTCAAGAATGATAAAAAGTAACTGGATATTAGAGTGACTGCTAGATTTATCCAAAACCTTTGATTGAACATGACTGAACCATCTCATTTTCTCCATGATTTTCTCCTGTCTTCCTACTAATGGATGGCCAAACAGAGGTATTTGCCCTCCTTCTGCTACTTACGTATTGTCATTAATTTTTCAAATTTTTGCTAATCGGTCCTGCTTACCTTTTTGAGAAGGGTTCTGACTTTTAAAAGATTTATACTTGGGAATAGTATACACCCTTGTTTCTAACCTTCTAGTCTGCCTTGCAACTTCCAGCACTCTGTCTGCACACACATACATGTGGGTGTGGGTGTGTTCATGTTCTTCCTATCATACCCTTTTCTCTTTAATTCACTTCAGGTGGATTTCTGATTATGAATTGCCTTCTTACTGTAAAGATCCAGAAAGACCTTCATTTATTCTGAGCTTCCTAGGACAGCGTGTGTGACTGCTTCTGTTGGTTGTTCAAGTAATCCCAATGAGTCTATTTCAGGGCAAAGCTTTCCAAGAGGTATCTTTTCCTCAGAAAGGCCATACCCACCAACTCTCTTACTCTTTCATTCATGAGTAATTACATATCAGACTGTGTTTTAGATGCTTTGAGGAATCCAGAGATGAATCATCCTCATATCCTACCCACAGGGCGCTTGTAAACCAAAGGGGATGTATAAGAAGACATATACATAAATAGTGATCATACAAGGTAATGTAGTGAGGGCAGAAAGAGGTTATAGGTGAAGGACTCGGAAGGACCACAGGAAGGAGTGTCCACTTCCTGGAGGGAATATTTTAAAAAGTTTTGTGGAAAGATGACAGTTGAACTGAGCATTGGCGAAAAAAATGTTTTCATGATAGACTTTGATTCTTCCTTTCTAGCTTTGGAAAGCAAGCTGTTTTTAAAACCAGATAAATTACTATATTGGGAGTTGGAATTACTTCTAGCAACAACCATTCAATGCCTCATCTGATCCTTAAGTCTTTATTAAATAGTTTAATAGCAGGCATATTTAAGTATTTATAAAGTAATTAATGAACGTAAATGATAAATCTAATATTAATAATGAATTAAATATGGGGAATTCTATATTGCATTTTTCATTAGAGTGATCTAAGCTAATGTGGCTTTCTCTTAAGGCAGTTTTATCCTTGTCAGCTGTATATAAATAGCTTTATCCCATAGTGGAGAGAGCAGTTTAACCTGGAATAAAAAGGATCTTGGAATATAAATATCTTTCTCTTTCTTTTAAACACCTACATTCTTGCATCACCCTAGAAAATAAGCCTGATGCATTTCCCATGGACTGTAGATGTTATAAATAGGTTACTTCTGTAAATAAGAAGTGATAATATTAACTGAGTTTGCTTTTTTTAAAAAAAACTTGTTGAGATGTTTGGTGAGCAAAATTTGGGTTTATGATTAGGTTTTATTATTTTAACACTAAGATGTGCCTTAAACAGAAAATATTGAGAACAACAATTTGTTTTCATAAAAGTTTGTTCCTTGAGATTTGGTCTAACTTTTAAAGCCCCATGTGAAAACTGGATCTCCCTAAAGGAAAGCTTTTTAAATTAAATATTCACCTTTTCTAGGAACTTTACAATAGCAACTTATATCCTTCCAAGAGATATTAAAAGTATTGTCTACTAATCATCTGGCTAGAAAATATGCTCCAGATTTTTTTTCCTCAAGAGAGGGTCTTCTGACCCTGATGAGAAGGGACAGTCTAGAATTTAGAAAATGAGATTTATGGGTGAAAAAGTCATAATGGCTATAATTCTAAATCCAAAGCTTAAAAGGAACTCTGTAAATTCAATTTAATGTAAAGAAGAATCATCAGAGCAGTCCACAGAGAGAAAAGAATGTCTTTTCACCAAGCCATTTTCCAAGAACTGGAGGAGGAAAAGTTCGTATTTATGCTGAAGACCACTTCGCGTGAGATTGAGAGGCCTGGGCAGAGGTTGTAGTAGAACTGTGAACATTTTTTAGAGGGGTGGTCTTGCATGGTTCTTGATGTCTTTTTTTGGTTCTAAACTTCTGTGATGCAATAAAATATAAAGATTATTACTATTGAATAGTACTTTTCTCCATTATCTATTTGTGATAATGCAGATGGGCTTCTCAAGTTAAACACTTAACCTTCAGTACATTTTTGTGTCCAGAAAGATTTGGTAACTTGGACCCAGCCCCCACTTTAACAGTATGTTTATGAGCCTTTGACTGTACAGATGTTTGGGAAGTGATTGTGCCCAACTCATCCTTAGTTGGGGCAATTCAAAAATTTCAAAGCAAACTACATACAGATGATTTTAAAGTGCTTCTTGAGTTGTGCACCTTTGTAATGTCTATGGTAAGAAATTAGAAGAGAGTTCAAACTTGTTACATGGCAGATTTTCCTAAGATCCAGTCTGTCCATGAGTCCATACAATAAAAGGGTGTTTTTTGACAATTATTTTCATTTTTAGATTTATTTGCCCCACTTTAAAAGTTAGAGTGAATCTCTTTGTTGTCTAGAGTATCCTGTACTTTTTAACTAAAAATAGTTACTCTAGATTATCTTGATTTATTCATTCTTAGTACATCTAAGAGAATAGTATATAGGCTGTATGAATATAGTGGTAAGTGAACATACCATGTGAGCTAAGAGGATCTTAGTTGGTTATTTAGGATTCAAAATTTTATCTAGTCATTTCCAACTGTGATTTAACACTCTTCACTTGAATTCTCTGTAGAAACTCCAAGATCATATTGCTTCTTAGTACTTACAGTTCCTGTTGATGTATAGAGCTGCTTGTAGGCCTCTAGTGCCAGAAATTTGCTCCAAACTGTTTCCCATTACATCATCACCCACTAATGTCATTACACCAGAATGAAATCTGTTTGAAGATTGTATTCTTGATTTCCTTCTGTTTCTTTCCTCTTGTCATTTCCTTTAGAAGGAAAACTGAAAAAATCAGAGACCTCTAGGAAAAATCCAGGCAAACAGCAGATCAAATATCCTCACGGTCTAGATTTACCAACCTTTCATTCCATCCTGCTACGCTGCGGGCATTTACAGGGAGCCTGGGAAGTTACACATTTGGTCATGTGACTCCTGGCTTTTGTCCTTTCCTTTCAGTCCTCCAGAAAGAGGCTTTTTTTTACATTTTAAAAGGATGGGTTTATTAGGAAAAGTAGAAAGGAAAAAAGAGACACCTGCATAGTGACAGGCAGGCAGGGAGAAGAGCTTCCTAGACCTAGTCCTTTATGACTTCATAACTCTCTACTGGTATCCTGTCACTGTCAATAGCATTTCAAATAATCTCTCAAAATAGAAATTCTTAGGTTGTTACTAAGTTTCTCATCCTTTGTGCTTCATCAAACTGTTTCTGCATTTAAGTATTTTCCAGATAAACACTTACGCCATCTGGAGTTTTTTACTTTTCCCCTAAAATTCTTGAAGCCATTACAATATATCTACAGGTATAGTTGATGTGAGGATCCTTGTTTCTGTCTCCCCCATCACAAAACAGGTAAATAAATACATGTTCTGACTTCTCTCTAACCTAGACTTTAATTCCCTACTGGTTTCCAACCATTTCTAAAACTTTCATGATTGTGTGCTTTGTTTGACTCTGTGCTAAACAGCAAAGTTCAGGTAAGGCGGGAACCGGGGGGCAGTTCATGTCAGAGATTTTGTGTCACCTGTTCAATGATTTGCCTCTCCTTTAGGCTTTTGTATCTTTGGGGATGGGTTTGTTTGAGAATACAAAGACTAATACTCATCAGTGGCCCAAAAGAAATGAGGCTACAGGTACTAAAAATAACCTTGACTCTTAATTTTTAAGACTTCTGGTTTCTATTTCTGCCTAGTATTAATCATTGGGAACCCTTGTTGTATCTGCTACAGTCTATGGCATGGAGTGTGAGAAAACAGTGCAGAACTTGGAAAACTATTGGGGGGGATAGGATTTAAAATTATGGCAACCAAGTGCCTCTCCCCCAAGATAAAACATTAAAAGCCCTTTATTCAAATTAAGATTTTAGTTTGGATTTCTAACAATTTTAGGATTTCTAATTGTAGCTCCTTGATTGTCTTTGTGGTGTGTGCTGACTGATAGAAGGGAGTACTTTCCTCCACGTGTTTTTGGTAGGTCTGTGTTAAAAGCCTCTTTGGCACCATTATATACCTTCTCAGACTAAAAATTGAATGGGTGAAAACATCCATATGGGAAGACATGACTTACCTGGACAGAAGGTCTGACTTTATTTCTCATGTGTCTCATGTTTGTTTTCAGTTGTCAAAATGTCCACAGAAGGTGGATTTGGTGGTACTAGCAGCAGTGATGCCCAGCAAAGCCTGCAGTCCTTTTGGCCTCGTGTCATGGAAGAAATCCGGAATTTAACAGTGGTAAGAAAGAGTGAGAAACTTTTAAAGAGTGTAAAGAGCTATGTGATGAATACCTAAAACATTTTTCATTCTTAAACTCATGTACTAAGGCATAGTGCATTTCTGACCTTTGGTGGGAAAGTGAAAATATAATTTATTTTAGGTGAGGTAACTACATGGATTTTTTTTTGTACCTTAGTGGTTTCTCTTTTAGGCATATGACCTATAGTGATCACCTTGACTTAGTGCTACTTTAATGTGATATGTATCTTTTAGAGAATGCAGAAAAGCAGAACTTTCACCTTTCTTCCATAAATGTATTCTTAGGCCTGACTAGTGGCCCTGCCACATTTCTAGAACTTGGTCAAAACTATTGGTCAAACAGATCTGTTGTAAGCAGACCCTCTTTCCTGGTATTAAAAAATACACTTAGATCTAGGTTTCTCAACAGCAGCATTATTGACATTTTCGACTGGATAATTTGTGGGTATGGGCTGTCCTATGCATTGTAGGATGTTAGTAGTATTCCTGTCCTGTATTCACTGGAGGCCACTAGCAACCTGTTTCTGACTGTGACAGTCAAAATATCTTTAGACATTGACAAATGTCCCCATGGAGTTAAAATCATCCCCCGTTGAGAGCTGTTGACTTAGAGAAACCAAGTATATAACCTTGATTCTTGAGGAGCTTATATCTAGTAATTATAACCAGACTCAATTATTCAGTAACTGTTTATTAAATATCTACTGAGTCAGGCACAGTGATGAGTCTGAAGCAGAAAAAGTCAAAGTCAGAGCACATAGTACATAGTTCCTTCTTGGTTGTGTTAGAAAGGCTTTAAGTAAAGGGGACATTTTTGTTGGTCTTGAATTATGAGTAGGCATTTACCGGATGGAAAGAACAGAAGAGTATATCTTAGAGAGAAGGGCATTCATTAAAACATGGAGTCCCAGAGGGGAGGGCCTTATGTTTAGAGGAATAGCAAGAGATTCAGAGTGCCTGGAGGTACTGTGTGGTAGTGGGGGTTTGGTGGGTAGGAGTAAGGTGTTAGAACATGGTAGCAGGAGATGAGACAGGTAAGAATTAGAATATTTTTGTACTATAATGTCTGGTCCTTAATGAAATGTTTCATTTGGTATCATTTTAGCAAATACTAAAGGAGCTCTCTGTTAGGTATCTTGTTCCTTCCCTGAAAGTAGTAGTGTTCTGGCAGAGCAGACACTGGATTCCTTCCTAATATACAACTAATGTTGCAGTTTCATGGAGCTAACGACCCTTAACCTCTGATCCACAAAGTCATTTTATTTATTGCCAAACAGATACTTTATTATGTCTCACTGTGGCGATGCTACATGCTGTGGGTTCAGTAGTGAACCAGACAGACAAGATCCTTGCTCTCACAGAGCATATGTTGGGCGGGGGCGGGGGGGGGGAGGGGAGGGGGGGAGGAGATGGACAACACACAAAATAACTACTCATTGTGGTACTTGCCCACTGACTTCGGTGGGGGGTGGAGGGGGATGGGGGTGCGGTGTGATGACTAACTCATCTTCTGGATCATTTGCCTGGGTCATTTGCCTCAGTTGAATTTGACTTGGCCTGTCTCAGAGTGGCCTTTGTTCACAGGTGAATTTCCATTGAAGTCAGTTCTTTATCTTCTGAGTCTGGAGATGATAAGTGATTATACTGTCTCAGATATGAAAGAAAAGGGAGAAGAAATTATAAAGTCAAAAGTAGAGTATTTTATGGGGATAACCTCATGGTTAAACTTATCAAGCTTTAGTGGTGGGTTCAGCAGGTGTAAAACTAGAGCCCTCTGGGGATGTGACTAGACTGAGTGTACAGCAAGGCTGTGTTCCAGCTGGAGGTTCGGGCAGGTGGTCAGAAAAACTGGAGGTTCAAGCTCTCAACACTCCACTTTTCTGTATTTTACTGGACTTTTCAAAAAAGTTAGTTATGTTAAAAAAATCTATAACAAAACTTAGCATTTTAGCCATTAAAGACGTGTGGTTCCATAGTGTTAAGTATATTCTCATCGTTGTGAAACAGATGTCTAGGATTTTTAATCTTATGGTACTGAATTGTAGGCCTATTTTTTTTTAAAGATTTATTTATTTATGCATATAAGCACTGGGGTACAGGCCAGACATGTGGGGGGTGAGAGGATTCACCAGAGACAGAGCGTGGAGCAGAACAGGCAGATTAACGGAAGTACACTGCTGAGGGGAGCAGTGGGCGAGGCAGGAGAGGTCTTCTGCGCTATGTGGGTCACCTTCCCAGCTGGCAGCAGGGATCGAACTCATGCTGCAGTGGCTGCGGTTTGCTTCATAGTGCATTGCTTAACCCACTGTGCCACCAGGGAGGCCCCTGAATTGTAGACCTATTAAACAACAACTGTCGGGGCCTCCCTGGTGGCGCAGTGGGTTAAGCAACGCACTATGAAGCAAACCGCAGCCACTGCAGCACGAGTTCGATCCCTGCTGCCAGCCAGAGAGGGGA